>SJJU01007059.1:0-26648 GCA_012932125.1 Conopomorpha cramerella
AGATCTGTAGTCTCTGCCTACCCCTCTGGGAGACAGGCGTGAAGTGTATGTATGTATGTATGTAATACAGACTTGACAAAAATGGGCCATGTAAATGCAAAATGAATCTATATTTCGAGTCGAATTTTTTTTATTAAACATTTGCCATGAATTTGTTTTCTCTCTCTAATGTGTGTTTTATTTTGTCTATTATATTTAGACATTTTGGGATATTATTAATACTGAAAGTGTTACAATAATATTTGTTGCACTTTCAGCATCCGTACTGTACGCATCAGTATCTAATAGTCCGTTTTCGATATCTTGTATAGTTTATAAACTACGTAATGAATAATATACGCGGTATCGAAACCTTAGCCTTCATCACTTACTAGCACCTACAACTAGTAAAAAATAACTCATAATTACTTTTGCATTAGAAACTAGTTCTAATTTACCCATTCACGAGGCGATTTTATTCATCCATTAAGTAATTAATCGTAGGCTTCACAATTTCTCAATAGTATCTCAAATGTAACTTGTTCCAATAATTGCTACAGCTATTTATTCTAGATCTAGTTAAATGTAAACAACTGAGGGAACAAGCCATCTGTTTAAAATATGGCTGGAATATTCATGGAAATGTCTTGCTACCCATTAACGGCTAGGTGTTTGCTGAATTCGTTAAATGAATTACTTATCGAGGCAGTTATCCGGTGGCATGATGAAACGTACGTACAGACACTGTATCATTACAACTTATATTGTACTAGCTGATCCACATCCGTTGTTTTTTCAATATAAATTATTAAGAGTGTTACCGTTCTAATATAAAAAAAATACACTTCACCCCTTCACGTGCTATTGTATAGTTTCCACTTTAGCTGTACGATACTTATATTGTCACAAATTCAGAGTTTAAAAAAAAAACTTTATTTTATTGTAACTCTTTAAGCACTTCTTAATGTATAAGTCCCTACCTCTAGTTTTAGTTTATTATAGTCTAATGTTGCAGTGCCCTAGCAGGGTTTCATGTTGAGACTACACCATAAAACTACCACCTATTGTACACACATGAAGGCAATAAAATTATTTGAATTTGAATTTGAATTATTGTATGCATGTATTAAAAACCTTCCTCGATAATTACTATCTATTAAAATGCGTTGAATTATTTAATATCTGGGATAATGCTGCCTATATTTAAAAAAGTTCTGATATCTGTTATATTTAGGAAATTATGGCCTAGCCAGGCTTCACGATTACATCCTGTATGTGACAATTTTCAGTAAATTCAATGTTATAGTCTAAGTTTTATTGTTTCGTCTACTGTACACTGATCGGGTACAGTACAGGTCAGTTTGATTACATGTGATCACGTGTCTCCATTACGTCATTGACTTTTCTTTTTAATATTTTACAGCAATTCCGTAACTCCTCCGCCATGTAAACTAAATTGAAGTATCTTCACTTAACGGAAACCCCTATTGTAAAAGTAATTTTGTCTTAGTAAACAATTGACGATTTTTGAAAAATCTTAAGACCCCAATTAAAATATATCGTTTCTCTGATTTTCAATCCTCATCAGAAACGTATATTTATTATAATTTTCAGTCACATATTTCTTGAGAAAATCAATATAATATAAAACAGAATCTCAGACGCGAAAATAGGCCTTCAATCAATAAGTACCTCAGAAAAAAACAAACTCCACCGGTTTTGTTTAAAAAATGAAAAAGTTCATTGGAAATATTTTCTAAAAACAGACTATTTCTATAAGTAAATTATTTTAAAGTCTCGCATTAAAATAATAATAGTACCATGTAGGGGGTATGTGACCATTACAGAAATGCCCGGGATGATATTTTTTTATTATACATATACCGAGTACTTTTTCCAAAATAGTAGAGCTCAGTTATATAACACTGCGTATAACGTCCTGATTATTTGATGTCCTCGTAGGTGTTTTACGATACTCATCTCTTATTAACTTTTTTTCTTCTTTGATGTTTAGGCAACCATACATTTTATTTAAGCATGAAAGGAGATAATACATTTTATAAAAATCGTAGTAGGTTAGTCCTCAATGATGACACAGACGTATAAGTATTGAAGCCGTACTGATGCTAATAAAAATATGTTCGTATAATTTTAACTCCTTTGTAAATACACACTTGATGTGTGTATTTAGTGTCTAGGGAAAGTGTCTAGGGATCAAGAACATTTTTAGCTCTAAAAAAAATATGTTTTTTTTTAATCAAATCTAATCTTCTGGATTGGTCTTCTACCTAATTCCTCATGCCTGTATCAATGACTTATCACCACATTTTGAATAAATTATGGATGAATTCTGTTTTTGTAAAATATATTCTTGATTGCAATCTTCTAAAATGTACTTGATCCCTAGACACTTCTGATGTGTGTACATAAAAACAGCAAAGTAGGGGACGGAACCGCAGTTTTCGTCTGTATTTCGTGTTGAGACAATAACAACTTAGTTCTAAAACCGCATGTCATTGTTGTACCGTATACAATCTATCAACAACGGCAGCTGTTGCCAACGTAGTACAAACGGAGGAGCAAATTATCTACAAAATGCAAACAAAACATACAATAGGCATCTCTCATATAGGTTGTTTGTTCATTATTCAGAAAACACACACAAAATCACTTTGGATATGGAAATTTGCTTATAAAGTATTGCTACTTTGCTGTCACATGACAGTCTTCACTTTTCGCAGCTGAGGGTAGATTTTGATTTATTATTTTGGAGGGTAGATTTTAATTAACTGGTTTGTAATATATTGCTGATGAATAAAGCTTAAAACAACTGCGATGTTAAGACTTTGACATAAGCGGTTATTTTAAACATGCATGTTTAATGTGGTTCATGGTTCGTCCGGGTTTCATCTCTCGTGCTGTCTCATCCTGTCTTGTAGGTGAAAGCAATAACGATACTTGTTTTATTAAACTTACTTACAAACCTACTTACTTACAACATTAAATATTAACCACGTTTTGTAATAAAACTGGCACAATTGTATATAGTATCCCTTTTTTTTATCGTGGGGAAAAATGTTGCTCTTTGTGCTACGTATTAAAAGTAATATAATGTGGCATTGTATTTTCGTTCGTGGCTGACTGAGCAAGGGGTATATACAAGTATGTCTATGCTTCTACAGTCATGTGAATAGGAGGAAACATTAATACTTTTTACAAATGAACTCGAAAATATAAGCTTTTTCCAAAAATTTTACGCAAACCCAATAATCCGTTGGGAACATCGCGGAAAATTGTAGTATTCAACATAATATTGTGAACTATCCATGTCGCAATTATTATTTCTTAAATTCGACAAAACAAGAAAAAACATAGGTAAAACATGATTATACCTATCTTGAATTTATGAATAAACTCTTCTCTCTAGAAAAAGTGTTGTAAGTATATTACGAAACTGTTTTCGTGATATATATTATAATATACAAACACATCGTATCATTACTAAAAACAACGTCGTCATTACTAAAAACAATTCAGGATATCTACGACCCAGAATATATTGCCAATCACGTTATGTGTCCGGTTAAATCGTGGATTAGTGCGAGAGAAGGCAGTGAGTTATACTCCTCGTGTGAGGATATGTATTGGAAATGATTAGGGTCCATTATCTGATCTTTTTTTTGCTAGTACCTAATGTGCTCTAGATTAGGTGCGGGAGTAATATTGGCTTTGTGAAAGCTAAGTGAAAAGGTTTGGAACGGTGCGGATGTCCAGAAAATCTCATCCTAAAAGGTTTTCAGTCTTTGTGGTTCCTTTTTAAAGGCACATTGTTGGGTTTTTGCTGTATATACATTACTCGTACTTATCAGTTGGGAGAGGCTACTTTTTAGTGGCATGATTTCTAGTATTTTACAGATAATTTAGACAGAATTTGCTATGTCTTGTAGAGTTCATGATGTTATGTATCTGAGAGACATGAGAGATCTCTCCGTGCAGGTGTGAATGAATTAATATACTATTTATTGCACACATTACAATTGTAAGAAATTACAATGGACAAATTGCAAAACGCAACCTTATCGCTCATAGCGATTTCTTCCAGGTAACATAAGTAATTTAAAGAATAAAGGAACCAAACAGAGCTGGCAAATGTTGCTATCTGGTCGATTATTTATGACTTTTTATCGTTGGGAATACCGTTATGGTTTCCTACTATGCCGCTGGCACGAGCAACCGCCGGGTAATGTCTGACTTCCATCAGACGCCCTCAGGCAAGGTGGAATACGCAAGATGGCTGGCAGAAGCCGGATGCGCGAAGCCGAAAACAGATCACAGTGGACAAGTATGGGCTGATGGTGAAGTACAGTACGTTGCCAACCACATGGCGTGTCATTTGTTATTATAGTTCCGGAAATTTATTACAATTTAACAACACAGACACTCAATTCTTAAAATTTACAAATAAAAATAACCCATACGTATAGTTCGAGTGCTATATTATTGCATATAGTCACAAAAAGTTACATCCTCGAATAAAGTTTTATACAAATAGTTTTTTTTTACATACTCAGAACACTTCTGTCGCGTCTACTGTGCTCACAATAAATCTATAGAGTCTGTCAGTCAACGATCGTTCATAAAACATTCGCTGTAGGTAAGTACATTTTATTATGACACCGGATAACTGCCTCGATAAGTGATTAATTTTACTAATTCAGCAAACACCTAGCCGTAAATGGGTAGCAAGACATTTCTATGAATATTCCAGCCATATTTTAAACAGATGGCTTGTTCCCTCAGTTGTTTACATTTAACTAGATCTAAAATAAATAGCTTTAGCAATTATTGGAACAAGTTACATTTGAGATACTATTGAGAAATTGTGTAGATTATTTACTTAAATGGATGGATAAAATCGCCCCGTGAATGGATAAATTAGAACTAGTTTCTAATGTAAAAGTAACTATATTTGAGTTATTTTTTACTACTTGTAGGTGCTAGTAAGTGATGGGAAGGCTGTGGTTTCGATACCGCGTATACCTACAGAGCGCAAGCGATAATTCTTTACGTAGTTTATAAACTATACAATACATGGATAACGGATTAGGTACTGATACGTTCAGTACGGATGCTTAAAACGCAGCAAATATGCTTGAAGCACTTTCAGTACTTATCAATAATATCCCAAAATACACACACACACACACACACACAATTAGGTAGGGAAAGTGGGGACCTCTCCGGTTGACCTTCTACGTTCAACACTGTCGTGTATGGCCTACTGTACTGGTATATACCTTCTTCATATTAAATACTTAAAACAAATAATTCAGGATATATAAAATGTTATTGATTAATTAATTTGTTTTAAATGCAGAATGCGATTACAACCTCTACTGAAAAAAAAAACAGTTCACGCATTTTAAACCCAAAGCAGGGTAGGCTGAGGCTCTTGCTAAGCAAATGTCCACAATTCCCCATTGCCGATATACACGTTGTGGTGCGCGGGTTTCTTCACGATGTTTCCTTCACCGTTTGAGCGTTGTGTTACGTAATATGACCTGATAAAGGGTCCCATTGGTACACGTTCTGCAACCGGTCTCGAACCCGCGACCGACCGATCACAAGACCACTAAATTTTGCGCGAATACACGTAAAGCTGTGGTGGATGATATTTTTTTTCTACGTTCGAGTTCACCCCCTTTTTATGCCGTAACAATTATTTGAGATAAGTACAAACAAGTGTCTCCTCGATAGATCCATCGTAAGCCACATCGCTGCTTAACATCAGGCAGGATGGTGGTCAAACGTAACAAACGTTATGTAAAACGGAACATAGTGATAAAAAAAAAACTTAGTGTTCACGAGATGGGAAAAACTGGCATCCGGTACTCGAGAAATTTTTGGTGATTTATTTGAAAGATATTGAAATATCAAGTTTTAAGTTCAATTAATAACGTTTAATTATGGATCTGTGCTGTAATTATAAACCTAAAAATGTTTCTTACAACTAAGATAGAATACTGGATGCCCATATAGATTAGCATCCTCCATGACCCGACAAAGTAATAGATGGTGAGCCTATCGCCAAAAGAGTTGCACAACTTTCAGTTTGTAGGTTTCTCTATCACCGAAAGAGCACTGGGTAGAAAATATCTACCTACACAAAAATAAACTATCCCATTGGTTCTTTGGTTGCTTCCATAAACGGGAATCGGGCCGAAGATTTCTTGATAGTTAAGCTACGAAGTCTCTTATTTTAAAGGGAGAGAGAGAGAGAACTAATTCCAGAGCTCTGAGTCACCTACTTAAAAAAGATAATATCCAATTAAAACGTAATGTAATCTGTTAATGCGCAGTGAAGGTAAATTAGATTTATTACCTATTTCTTGTCTCCATTTTCTCTGTTCATGTTCAGGAAGTTCACAGAATAAGAGACACTAGTTCATAAGTTTCCTTTCCCATTTTTGTTGTTGTTATCCTATAGCACCCTCGATGTGCAAAGAGCCACAAAATTATATATATCTATATCCTCAGAAATTATCTTGAGCTTGATCCAGCTCAATCCGACTGTCCGACAACAACCAATATCATTAGTCCCTACGATTTTTAGCGACGTAGTTATCAAATAACAAACAATAACATTATACGTGGTCTTACATTACAATCAGTGAGTGAACATTCAATCATATCATCTAGAGTACCCTTAGGTTTGGATTTTTTTCCAAATGTATATGGAACCAACAAACCCTTTCCTTTAAATATAGTATTATCAAAATTAGATAACTCTGTTACTTAGGGAAGTTAGTCCCTATGCGTGATCATACATAAAAAATACACGTCGACTTGAGACCTTCTCCATTTCTACGTCGGTAAAAAAGCTAAGGCATTGTATAATTCGTTGATTTACTGTCAAATAACAAGTTTGTATTAAGCGCACATTTGACAGGTTTTTGAGACATGCTTGTGTTACTAACATAGGATAAGCTTATTGTGTACTAATAACATTTGTGAGTCTTAGTTACTTTAATAAATGAAATTATTATTATTATTATTACATATACTAGCAGTGCAGTAGCGTCATTCTAATTTAATAAAATAAATACTACGATGATTTGTGCGTTTCTAACGTTTGACCCGTGAATTTGACATTTCTAATGTACACAACGTATAACATCTACGTTAACATATTAGTAAGATGGCTAGCCTAGTCACCCAGTAAATAACACTTGTGTCAAAATACCAAGCGCTAGAGATTTCGGTGGCGAAAAATTTCCATACATTGTAATGTATCAAGCGAACGAGGAAATCTTGCCAAGTTGTCAAAGCCCAGTAACATGCCGCTGACTGTCACTGTACTCCCATGATTTACAGCCCCGACAAGAATGTGCTTCGAGGGGGTGAGGAGTGAAAGAGAAAAAAAATATAGATATATGAATGAAACCCGTATTGTTGTTGGCCTCGCGTGATTTATTGGCCAAGTTTATGATGGAGGTTTTAACACATTCGGCCGTAGTAGGCGCCGAAGCTGGACAATGTTACCTAAACATTAACAATATCAAGCTGACACCACATACCGTACCGTATTTATACTGTAGTGTGGGTCACCTTGAAGTGGTTTGGATAAAAATGGCCCTTACAACCAACGGGGATGTGCGAAGAAAAGTTTTCCGCTCAGCAAAATTACTTACTGAATTTTTGATGTCGAAATCATGTACTTACTGAAAGTGCGAACAGAAAGAT
Organism: Conopomorpha cramerella; assembly: GCA_012932125.1. NCBI lineage: Eukaryota > Metazoa > Arthropoda > Insecta > Lepidoptera > Gracillariidae > Conopomorpha > Conopomorpha cramerella. The sequence continues at coordinate 7,723 of SJJU01007059.1, forward strand.
TGGGTAGAGGGTGTGCTGTAAATGATTACAGTCCGTTTGCACTGAAACTAAAAATAGAAGAGTCCATTATTTCAGGTAACTACGAGTAAATGGGAACAAAAAAACTTCTTCGTATCCAAATTGAAGGTGCTTATAAAGCAAACTTTCAAGCGGACTTTCTTAAGTCTTTCTTAATTCGATGTAAACATGTTTGTTTTACGTTCGTTCACAGATAACGTTGTCGTTTATGAATCGATATTGAAGATTATTTTTTTGCTACAAAGAATATATTTCAATGTTGGTCCCATGATAAGGAAGTCGTATCATAGTAGGTCAGATTCTTGGCCGATTTTACTGTCAGGTATAAAACTTCAATAAATAATATAATTCTGAAAGTATTAATATTTAATACAAGACAGCAATACTTCCTTGTTCTGGCTTTTTTTAAAGACAATAGCTTATAATAAAAAGGTTCTTTTACTTACAGTTAGCTCTCGACTACAAGATATGTTGATGTGTTGTGTACACAAATTTATTTGTGATAAGAAATGTTTACTCACGAATGTATAAGGTGGTTGCTACAGTAAGAGTTATTGGCCACATACACTCTGAGCCACAGAAATAAGAACTATTTTTCGTTAAACATAATGACCAACAGGCTATATCTTAAAGTGCCCATGGCTTACCATTTATCCTATGTACTAGGTAGTCGTGTGGTGACGGCGAATAGAAACCTTGTGTCACCACCACAGTCGAACTTTTTTTTTAAGAGGTGACCGAGGGAAACTTCTAGAGGACGGGCAGCAGCGCTCTCTATGAGTTAAGCCACAACACCACTGCAATCGCCATCCGCTTGCCAAGCGTAGCGACTATTGGTATTTCCCCCCAAATTATCATGGAAATCATCATCAATCAATCAAGGGGGGCCTCGTCTAGCAGTGGACGTCATAAGGCTGATGATAATGAAAAGATGACAGGTACCAAAATTCGTTAATCGCTGACAACTGCAAAGGGATTTCATTAGCTTCCAATCCGATATTATCCTTTAAGTATCACCAATACGTAGCTTTGTGAAGATTGCACAATGTACAACCTGTGATGGCATACATTGACTTTCCATTTAGAGTATACCTGAAACTTCTCAGTTGGAATCGAATATATTCAACGGAATCGAAATTAAATTGCATCGAATCTGAGCAAAACGATATTTTATCAGAATTGCAGAAAGTTAATAATATCTACAAACAACAACAAAAAATTAAATTCGCGCCTTTTAATCCTACAACGGGCACAGGCACTTGCTTTTTTTTTCTTTTTCTCTCTTTCCTTCTTTATTATTGTTAGGAAGTACATACAAATAACCTGACGTATGCACTTACCATTTTCTTTAATATTATCTATCACGCCAATAAAACAGGTAATCTGGGGCCTAAGTCTATACACTCTGGTAGTTGCATCGCTCTGGCATCGTATCAGCAAACGATGATGTGCATTGCTGATTTCGTTACTTTCATTCCACTGTCGTCCTTAGTAAAAGAGCGATGCACATCGTTCGCCGCTACGATGCCAGAGTCATGCAACTACGAGGGTGTAGCATACTTGGCCCCCTGGAAGAAACATTTTCAGCTATAAGGCCACCATTTGTAAACTTATCATTGTCTCATCAGTGTCCATTATATGTAATACCATAATGTGTTCATTCATTTAAATGCCCACGGTTCACCAAACCTGTCTCGAGTTCGCTACCTCCCATCACAAGTTTCTGACCGTTGGATCGCAGACGCTCAATTTAAACAATGTGCCCGCGTTTATTAGTTCTTACTAACGCTCATGCGTGGTGTTTTGTACTATTAGTGTGCAAAATACAAAGCAGTATGTAAGTTACATAAAGTAAAGTAAATGTCCCAGTGCTGGACTACTACAGAATATTCTTCAGAATAGGTACCTAATGAACAAGTGTCCTCCATCGTAGACCACATCGCTGCTTAACACCAGGCAGGATGATGGTTAAACGCTTGTTCATAGTGCATTATTAATAACAATAATAATTCGATAACTCGAACACATTAAGTTTTAAGCACTAGTTACAGCTTTACATAAAATTGGCCAATTTATCCGTTTAAATGTAAGAGTTTTTAAGTAAAATGCAACTGTCTAACAGCCTTTATTCCATGTAGAAACGAAGACGAGATCGCTGAACGCATAACAAGTTACTTGACGATTAAAACTTACTCAGAGAGGTGACGGAAAAGGCACTCAGTTATGTTAGTTTGTGTATTAGAAGCCAAAAGTTCCCAGAGTCAAGGGAATTTCGTGATGGCTTCGCTTCGGACAGCAATTTTCATAGTTGCGCGAGAGGAGTTTTAAATACAATTACTATGCTCTCTAAGGTTTGCCTATAAGGATTGCCGGGTACTAAGATTATTTAAATATGGGTAATGTCGACGGAAACCGCAGATGAGGCCGACCCAGGCGGTTGTGGGACGACCTAGATAGCCACCTATACCGGGGCGGCAAGAGGTAGCCGAAAAAAGAGAGGCGCCTTGGCCTTGCAGTGAGAAACAAAACAGATGGAATAGTTAAAAAACATATGGGGAAAAAAATATTTTAGGCTATTTGTTATATTTTCATTCTGAGATAAGACATGCTTGTCCTCTCATCATAGACCACAAACTATAGAGAAGATACTAATCATATATTGACTTGTCTCTTCGACATTCAAACTCCTCGGACATTGCTCATCCCGGTAAACTCAGACCAAACACAACTAGTTTTGCAATGAAACTGACGTTTATAATAAAACAAAAGAAAAATATGAAAAACTGTATGTTTTTCATATTGGAGTGATAGATGAAGAGAAAATATTTTCTATCCCTTACTAAGAAGCAGTTATTGTTGCATCCAAACTGTATGTTGGTACTAAAAGTTACAGCTTAAACCCAAAAGGACATTAAATTCCATATATTTTCGTAACGTGGCTTGTGAGGCTTTTTTTGACCACAATGAAAAAGCGTTTCACCACCATCCTACGATGGAGCGCACTTGTTCATTAGGTACCTATTCACCCGCGATTTGAAGACCTTCAGACTTTACTCCGCAGGAAACACAGATTCCAGCTACTTGAGTTTTGTCTGCCACTTTCACATAATCGTTACAAATAAAAAAGGTAAACATTGTGTGTTATTTATGTCATTAGTAGGTAGATTACCTATATGAATCACAAAAAGTAGCACGATGTTTTTTTATAAAGTTCTCAAGGAGAGTCATCACAAATGCCTTTGTTTTGGCCAACGTTCATTTTAGAAGCAAATCTTTTAGCATGCGTCGACCTTAATACAGAATTTCAACAACTTCTCAGGGGACATTACAACTTTAGAATATTCATTTATCTTTTTCTCGCAATAACGTCACTTCGGTGAAGTTTCCTTTTCTTCATTTTACATTTTTTTTTTCAACACGGTTTAAAGATATTGGAATATGAGAGGAAGTTTGTGGCGGAATAAATAGCACTTTCTAGAAACTAGTTAAAAGTGTAATAAAGTAGGGTCTCCGTGGCAAACTAAATTCAATGTTAGACTCCGTAGTGGAGGTCTCTCCCGAGAACTTTCCGCCTGTTTCCTTGTAAATGGATATAAGAAACGTGCTAAGCTACGATATAGTTGTAAATTGATATTCTAATAGGGTGTAGCGTAACTTGCTGGCTAAAGGGGAAAAATCAAGAGAAAAAATAAAATCACCGTTTTAGGTTTTCAGGTTCCTTTCGTTTACTTTCCACGTGTTTGGGCAAAAAATACCATTTTATTCTTTGAAGTAGAATCAAAGAGAAGTACTAGTTAATGCCGCTTATCCAACGATATTGCGATAACCTTGATCTTTTAGCTTTATTGTTTTATACAAACTGACATTTTCGATATGTGCTAAACTGAAAAAAAGGAACTTTATGTATCATGATGAGACTTTATAAAAATGGTATTCAAAGGTGCCTATTCACTCGCTAATTATCGAAAGTTTCAGACCAAACATGTTTTTTGTACGAAAACTCATGTCTGTTTTTGGTAAAAAAGTGGATTCTTCCAATGATTATAAGGCCTGGAAAATATATTGCTGGTGGCGAAACTGTCGTGTTGTATATAATAGCGTAGGTTGGTCTTACTTACTAAGTAGTACTATCCTTCGTATAATGCAACATTTTCACGGCCGATGGTTGATCTAAGAAAAGTATCTCTGCCATTTTTTAGAGATATCTTAAGACTATAATGGCTGATGGACAGGATAGATAAAAAAAACCTGGTATAGAGTCTACTCCTCATTTTGAGCACGAAAAATAATGCCTTGGTTTTAGCCATAATTAGTTTCTTTGTCAACGCTACGTAGATACTAGCATAAGTTTCTACATAGCATGTACTTATTTATTTTCATACATTATTTATTTATTTTTATTTTTATATATTATGAAAGATTCTGTAAAAATACGGAATGAGAAACTCGGCCAAAAGCTTTCGAGAAATCACTGTAGTTGGCATCCACTGTTATTAGCTTATTCACTGAATCTATGGAGGTAAAACTAATCAAATCATGCGTAAATGCATGATTTATACATTATCATATAGGTACTGGCATGTGAACTACATGCAAGAACCATGTCTACAAGTTCTTTTTTTAATTTAGTTCGTATTGGGTACACAGACAGACAGCAGCTGTTACCGTCTTCTTGTGTGAAATTAGTTTTTTAGTCAGCCAGAACGCACTTTATAATATTTAACGACCGATATAAGCTAGCTGTCAGAGTGTTTATTTGTTATTGCGGAAAAAAATATGAATTGTCGCTGGTTCCACTCTCGCTTCCGAAGCGTGATTTCTTGCGTTGTGCTTAGCCTATAGCTGCTCTTGTAGTATTGTCGTCAGGTACTTACTTGGCTTTTCTATTGAAATGTTCGGAGAGTACTATCGTTTACACGAATTACTATTAACAACGGTAAATAGCTTTTACAGAGCTATACAGGTAGTCTATGCAACGCTGTTAGGGACATCGTGATATAAACCCATTCTTGAAAAAAAATTATCGACACATAACGAGAGATCTCAGTGTTATAACCCCACCAGGGGCACCAGCATGTCGACTCGGCTACAAATAGCCAACGCCGCTTTCAGGCGTGGATGATAAGATATACGCTAGACTACGGAGAAAGTTATGCGCTTTGAAACAGTGACTGCAATCAAAACGACTGAAGACGCGACGAGGTACCGTCTCTATTATGGCCATCAATGCCCCAGAAGGGGGAGAGTTGACTACACAACAGGGATGGAAAAAAATATTTGTATGGACCAAGAAAACATGTGTGCTGAAAAGAGGCAAAAGTAAATGTACTCCAAAGAATGGCCCATACGCCGAGAGGCTTTTAATTCGACAAAAATAAATATGACATTTCAAGTTTATAAAAGTTTTACCCTCAAGAGGGTAACAATAAGAGGTGAAAGTTTGTATGACAATAATATAGCGATAAAGTTTTGTATACAATGTCATCCTGATATACCCTTTAAAGCCGAAATCCACTGTTTCTCAAGACGAAATTAGTTTTCAGCAGGCGTCAGTGCTCTGAAACGAAAAAAAAAATACCTTTCTGTACGAACTTATATGATGAGGTCGATTTTTTTTTATTTCGCTGCATTGACACCTTCTTTAATGAAATTAGTACGGGAATTCGTAGAGTTCAGCTTAAAGCGTAGAATCACCTAGTAGGTATATAACTGCGGAAGAAATCGCAGGGCGTCCACTAGTAAATGCATAATTTATGAAGAGAACACTGAAATTCAAAGTAATGTCAATGAATACATAAAAATAGCACAAACTCCTATTTACTAGCGCTCGACCTCTCGCCCTATATTGTAATTAATATGAAATTATCAACGAGCGGAGCCATTCTGGCAGGGCGGGGTGGCACTTAGCGTTCAATTTATTAAGTCCCCAACCCGCTTTGTGTAAAGGGTGTACTTCACTTGATGTATTTAAGATTAGGTGTAAGTGACGTGCTAGCATTGTCTAATCAATTTGAAAGTGCGCGGATATATGGGAGTCGTTAGGGTGGTCGTGTAAGATATTTACTTGTCTTTATTGGCGTCTTTTGTTCCACGATTCGCGATGATATTGTGAACCTTAACACTCATGTGAATAGGGTTTTAAATCGTGTTCTTTTGTTTGATGCTTCACGTACGGAGAATTTCTGGTCGGCGTTGTATTATTAATAGTGTCAAATCATGGATATTTAGGAAATTGTGAATGGAATAGTTGATAACAGTTTATAGAAGGATAATGTTGCTTATCTGTGCGGTATTTATAGGTATTATGTGGCGGTAACAATTTGGGCCCCGGGATTGTCTTACATTTGGTCTTGGATGGTCTGGTGTTGGACAGCCGTCGTCGTTTTCGATGTCCGGGAGGGGCTTGTAACCTTAGAACTTTAGACTGAGGGAAACAATTTTGATGCATTTTTTAATTTAAAAAATGTTACTTCACTTGTGATTCCGTTTCTACTTTAACCTTAGTCTTAAATTATTACTGGGTGCTTTTTTGTTCAAATAAAAACGTGTTTTTGCAACATAATAGATTTTGGGTATACCTACAATTATTTTACCTATAAGTGTATTGAATAGGGAGAGACTTCTAAGTACATAAAGCTATACAGGGTGTCCCAAAATAGGCACGTCACACTGACACCGTAGGTAGATGGAATAAAAATATACGTAATATATTTTATATATATTTTTACCTAAAACTGGCTATATCTCAACACCAATGATACTTTTCTATGGGCATATTAGGCTTGTTCGATTCTTCTAAGTCCCATCTACCTACGGTGTCAGTATGTCGTGCCTATTTTGGTCCATCCTGTATATATGTACATATATACAAAACTCAGTACTGACTAATTCATTCATCACAACCCCTTGACCCTAGAAATCTGAAATTGTGCACAGAGGTTCCTTTTATTATGTCTACGTGAGATAAGGATTTTTCAAAATAAATTTCGTCTCCAAATGGGGTAAAAAGTAAAAGTAGAAGTTGATATGACAAAAACATTAATCAAAATTAACGCTTTGGTTAACGTTATGGTTCTAAAACTTCGTGGTATGCCAATCTGTCTTCGGTGGCCTACTGTTGTTTATTTAAATGCTATTATTTTTTTGTTACCTTTATTACAGTTGAATTAAATACAAACTACATTTTGCAGTGCCCTAACAGGGTTTCTTGATGAGACTTGTGTAACACCTATGTACTAATGAACGCAATAAATTATGTATATTTGTATTTGGTTTTTGAATAAAAATGAATACTGAAACTACGCGAATGAATCGCGGGGCGTTCACTAGTAACCTATAAATTAACATGAGTAATTATTACTGAGTGCTTGTATGTTCGGTAGCCCAAGGAACTGTTAAATTACTGATGAAGCATGTTTCATGGAGTTTGCGCTGAAGGAGTATTTAAGCAGTTTATGTGTCTACTCAAACTTTTCAAGTGTTACTTAGAGTGAAAGGCAAGCACCCGACTAATAGGTGCTTTTAGGAACTATCTCTGTTATATGTAGGACGTTTTACGTCCCTGCCTGAGACACGTAATGGTGACTTTCCATTCAATTAACGTATTTCACTAATATGTGCTGATAGATGCTCCATGATTACATCGGATTATTATGAAATAATTATCAGTGCTTACGTAATGTTTGTGGTGCTAGCCATGTGGTAACGGCGAATAGAATACAATGTGTTCACACTCCAGCCCAACTTTTCCCGTCTTGGAGGTCGTAAGAGGCGACCGAGGGAACTGTCCAGAGGACAGGCAGCTGCGCTCTCTGCGAGTTAAAACACAACTCCACTGCGATCGCCACCCGCCTGCCAAGCGTGGCGATTATTGACATTTCCCCCGAAATGAACATGAAAATCAATGGGGGAGGTCCTCATCCAGCATATTGTGGATGGGTGATTGTAATTTAAGGGTGTTGATATCTTACAATAAAAGAACAGTAAGTTCCCTCGATCACAAAAACAACAGACTATGTATTAGCTTTAGCCACAACAATATTATGGGGATTTCAAATTCCTGAATCGATTCGAAAAAAGATGGTACGGCGTGCTTGCTTGAATCGACTAGTGATAATAGAATACGAAAAAATGAGAACTGATAGTAGTAGAGAGTATTTCCGTATTTCGTGTCATGTAGGAAAATATACATTAATAAATATTTTTATTTGCTTAGCAAGTGCCTCTCCCTACCCTGCTTTGGGATTAAAAAGCGCGAAGTGTATTTTTTTTATTTTTAAAGCGGATGTATGGGAAATAGAGAATTTAGTGACCGTCCAACATTAGGTCCATACAATGTAATGACGTTGTGTTTCCGCCGGTAGTTGTTTTGTTGCAAACTTCAGTGCTTGTTACTAAGTACATATTATTATATTAAATGCAGTTTAGTCGTTTGGAAGACATTACGGTATTTGATTGCATATAAACTCTTTGCCAATGTACTGCTGTCACTTAAACACAACTTATAACCAGGTCTACTGAAACTGGTTATTCCCATATTTGGCAAAGAACTAACAAGGTAGGTTGAATTCAGCATATTTTCCGAATAGTTTAACAGCCGCGGGATTTTAAGTCTATATTCGGAATTATTCCAACGCTATGTGTAATTCCCATTGGTTCAATAGAATAGATAGAACATGTCGTTATTAAAACAAAATTAGTTTTTTCGTCCCGTTTTTCCTTTAGGAAAAGTGGGGGAGAGAATTTTGTTCTATAGAACAAATGGGAGTTACCCGACATACTCTAAATGATATTATATTTTTTTAAGTAAAACTTGGAGTGCAACAGTTATATTTTATATGAAATCTGCCATTTACTTTTATTATCTTAGTTCACGGGTAATTAATTGTAACTTATTTGTTGCGGGTGAATAGGTACCTAATGAACAAGTGTGCTCCATCGTAGACCACATCGCTGCTTAACATCAGGCAACGATGGTCAAACGCTTGTTCATTGTGTTTAATAAAAGAATTTATTATATAAAATTATAATTCCGAATTATATCTGATTTCATTTGGGCATAAGTAGAGTGAGCACATGGGTGATTTAAGGTGCCGGGGGAGTAGGTCGGGGGTCCAGAAGGACATACATCGACCATATTGTTGTGACTGGTGAAGGCGTGAAAAGTACTCGTAATCGGGGATCATGTATGAAAAGATGTATGAATGTAGATGAAGCGAAATGGGTTTGTCAGGATAATGAGTCGAGAATTACTGACAAATGGAGATCTGTATCTCTGCCCACCCCTCTGGTAGACAGACGTGAAGTGTACGTATTTATTTATGTAGAATTCCGACTGAAACCTACCCTATAAAGCTGAGTTCGACGTTACCTATACAGTATACTTTGATCTAAGAACTTCGTTTGAAAGGATTTTGTTTAAAATCTTGTTCCCCGAAAGTCTATCAGAACTGTCAATTAATGGGATTATGCCGTGAAGCCTCCACGATCGCTGGCCCACTACCGGGGACAGGTCGTGGCTTGACAACCGAGGAGCGGGCTAAATATTGAGTTTTTTTAGGAATATGTCTTTGTAGGAAGTTTTAGTATCCTTGTCATGATTATAGTTAGAAAAGCCGCATTGCATTGCTCTGGAAGATCTCAAAAGCTTGTTGATTGAGACAGTGAGGTTATTTACGAAAATTTTTTTTTTTTTATTTGTCACAAATTACTAGTCCACTAGTTATAGCAGATGTTTTAGTTACACAAGAAGTATCATACAAATTAATACTGACTGGCTGACTTATGGCTGACTTCACTGGGAAAAAATGGTTGATTTTGACATTTATCAACTATTTAGTGAATGTTTTTTTATTTATTAAAGTATATGGCCGTGGAAAGGCACAACATTTGTAGTAATACGAGAAATACTGGACCTATCTCAAACGAACAGACCTCGCGGGCAAGCAGCCATGGCGCATTTTGGTCCGGCGACGACGCCATAATCGAGCTGACAGCGCTCATGTTACCTTCAACTATTGTGATTAGATATTACATTCAAGTGAAATTCTAGGAAGATTGCCTACTACGATGCAAATTCACTTTCGACCCGGGAGCACTTTATAGCACGGATATAATGCATAGTGAATGCAGTAATCTCAAGGTTCACTGAGTTCTAGTGAAGCGATTTTATAAAGATCGACGATATTATATTGTAGAAGCAATATAATGTGTATTTTTGGTCCAGTGGATCATATTTGAATGTTTCTTTTGTTTCACGTTGTTCTCTATCATCACAGTAATGGCGTATATTCGGTCCGGATTTCCATACCTACAACACAAAAAAACTACCCACTTATCCACTTTTCTTGGCTCTACATAGAAATAAAACAACACCGCTAATGAGACTTGGTAGCAAAATTACTACTTTTTAAAATACCGTCAGTTACAAATAAAAATATATTATTTAACATAACATCGGCACTAAGGTAGCCACTGTAAAGCTGACAAATCGAATAAGTCTCTAATTCTTCGGGTGAAGGATTTGTTTCTCTATTTAGTAGACATGTTGCAAAAACTGCATCTCGCTAATGTGTTTGTTTCTGAGGGAGGAAATATAATTTTTAGACATTTTACAGAATTGTGCCGACGCAATTCTTGACTTGCTGAAAAAATGTTGCTAAGAGCAATATCCTTCAAGCGAGTTTCTTTTCGCAGGATGTATGTATGTAGAAATGTAATCAATGTGGCTTCATTTCAAATGCAACAGTTGTTGATACCTCTGTGCCAGTCAGCTAAGAAGCAAATTTTGACACATTGATAAATCCAAGAACAATTTTTAGAATGGATATGACTGACAACCAAATGTATGGCGATGACATTTGTATCTCAGCGTTGCACGTCCTATTGCTTCTGAGCTCGTTGTCATCAATTAATAGAGATGTGATTTTTTTTGTTCATGAATCGAAGTAACAACGTTTCGATTATACAGTTATATGTAAAATAAATATAATAAGCTCTACAGCACGTACTTTGAACGGCTAACAAATAGGTTTTATCTTGTCGTAACCTTAAATGCATTGTCTGTTGCTCATAACATATTTATGACGACTATAATTGATGGTACCAAAACATTTCTCATAAATCGATTCTAAAATAAATCATACTTTCCAATATTGTACAACACTATCAGTCCAGGCCACGCATATCAATCGACCTGTCAAAATTTGCTTCTTACGTGATGCCGACTATAGTCCTATGCCTTTCAGTAGCATAAAAAACAGTGATCAATTGTCTGTCATGCACTGTCTACCTACCTAACAATCACCAACTTTATAAGTGGATAACCCACCATGTGGTTTTGTATTTAGCTGTGCCTCTTTTGAAAAGCAGTCAGCAGTCAAATCTTATAGCGATTTTGTTATATTTCTATGTAGAGAAAAATATAGGTGGATGTATTTCTGTGAGAGTCAAGATAGCGGGTGTACCATTATGGATTACGACGAATTGTATACCAATAAAATGTACCTAAATAGGTAAATTTTTTCTACACAGGTACTATTCAGTACCTGTGTAGAAAAAATCTGTACCTAGTTCGGAACATAGAGTTATGACTCGATCTTGATGCACCCGCCATATTGGCCGTCAATGTGCCACGCATGTCTAAGTAGTTTTTTTAAGTTAGTCGGCAATTGGCTTCTTGAACAGGTAAGGGTCAGTCAATTTCGCGCCATATGCGTTACGCATATACGCGATACGTTGTAGAACTAGGGGTCAAGTGGCATGTTTTCTAGGTACTTATTAGCAACAACCGGGACAAATACGACTATACATATATACAACTTAAATACTACCTACTTCAAAAAACTAATACTTTTGAAAGTAGTGATACTGAATACAAGAAAACAATCCTTTATGACTTTTCCTTTTTCGCTCTTTTATTGTCTTTCAGATTCAGTTTCTTTTACTCAGCTAGCTCTCCTCGATTGCTAGATACTCGTATTTAGATGTGTTGTGTAATAATGTGTTACCCGGAATTTTTGCTCAGTCTAGTGTATATTCTCTAAATTGTCAATGCACGATGATATTTTGTCTTTATTGTCGTGGACATTGTTTACTACTCGAAATGTCTTTAGGGACCTTGTAAGTTTCATATTATAAACGCAAAACTTTTGAGGTATGTTTAAATGTTTGTTACTCTTCCCCCAAAAAAAAACGACTGATCTTATTTAAAGGATTTACAATAGTACAGCTTATATGACGTAGGCTTATTTTATCCGGAATTTCCTACGGGAACGGCATACATTGCGGATGCATCTATCTGTCATAAAAGACAAACAAGATACTAGGTAATGGAAACTAACGTATTCGGAGACAATTTATATATTTTAGATTTTATTCAAGTCGGTGTTAAATTATTGTGGGAAATGATGCGGATGAAATCGGGGCATTCACTAGTGTCACATATTTGCTGAAATCGCTCCCTCGGCAACTGTTTTCACTTCAGCTGGTCATAATTTTAGGTTCCTACAAGTCTACCAAGTTTTTCACTCGTGTAGGCGGTCCTGGCTCGTTGGTATAATATTTATTTTAAGAGAAAAAAACTTTGCATTTGTTTGTTTATAAAACATTAAAATTTATTACTGGACGCCCTGCAATTTAATTCATGCAATGTCAATATTAATTTATATTCAAAAATACTACCCGCAATTTTTAGAAATATAACTCCAAAATTAAAACTTTAAATCCGGGTAGAGAGAGGGGTAAAAAGCCCCCTTAGGAGATGAATTTGAAAAAATCCTGTCTTATCTCACGTAAACATTATAAAAAAGCCTCTGTGCGTGGGCGCTCATGTGTCTATGATAAATGAATCAGCAGGGCTTCGAGTTCTCTATGTATATTTATAATCAACTCGGGCTTACATTGCATATATTTTCACTATGACCCCTCAATTTCCATTTCACAATATCGTTTTGTTATTATCAATTTTAATCCAGAATAACAACTGTCGACTGTTCTACAAGCCAATTCTGTATTATGCTGAAAACACAATGCGTATATTCGTTACCAAAATTCATGCAGCAATAATTCAAGCACATTCGGTCTGAAGCCAAAGTGGCGTCACAGCATCGGGCGGGGAGTCTATTGTTTATACACAATATATTAGTTATAAGAGTGGGTTTGTTCGTTTGTACTAATTACTTTAATAAGTATGTGTTATCTAAAAAATAGACGGACAATCGGGCATAAGGAGAGGTTGGGTAAAAGTCGATGAATGAAAGAGATGTACTTGGATGATTTAAGGAGCCAGGTGAGTAGAGATCGCTCTAGAAAGACACACGTCGACGAGATAGGTGATGTCCTAAGTCTACTAGACTCTGGTAGTTGCATCGGTCTGGCATCGTAGCGGCAAACGATGAGCATTACTGATTTCGTTACTCTCATTTCACTGTGGTCCGTAGTAAAGAGCGGAAGGTGGCGTGAATAGTACTCGGACTGGAGATCATGTGAATCGAGAATCAATATCTATAGTATAAAAAGTCGCCTCCCACCTTCTGCCCCTATGTATGCCTGGCGCAATGTATTTTTATGTGGTTTTCTTTAGTAGATAGAAATATTGCCGGGTCAGTTAGTTAAAAATAATATAATTAACTAAAACAATACAGTAATTGAAAAAAAAATACAACATCTAACAATATTTTTAATATTATGTCGAGGACGTAAAAGGGCATAATGCTTGGCTTTGGGCAAAAATTATTAACCATGTGGTCCTGGAGCTTAGTAAGCACATCATTCTCATGGAACTCGCGTTTTATTTTTGTGTGACGGCGGAATACTCGTAGTGCAAGATTTCATCCCATGATTAATAGTTAGTAATCAAATGCTTCTAGGCCTTCACCGTACGAGCGTTGCGTTGCGTACAAAGGCTCTGAAAAAGAGTCAAATGGTACACGTCTAGTAGCCGGTCTCTAACCCGCGACCTCCCGATTGCAAGTTAAGTATCCGACCAACCACAGACGTTCTCGACAGAGCTTTGACCAATTGCGTTATGACAAATATAACGGCTAACTCATTGCCCAGTAATCTACATATTTAGCATCCCAAATTCCTCCTTACGTCGCCATTATCTTCCTACCTATTGCTTTGGGAATACAATATAGTCATACGTACGTACTCCAATTTGGGATAGGTATGTAGGCAGATACCGAAGAAGTTTCGCCTACGTTATCAGAATATTTAATAGAGAAAGTAAGTAGGCACGTAAATGTAGGTAGGTTTTACTTACACCGCAGTTTAAAAGGCAGATGTAAATAAGCTATCTTAGTCAAAAAGTGCTTTCGCAAATTGAAAAGAAACCGAAAGAAGAATTAAAACCCGCGGGAGACGATATTGCTTTGCAAATTTATTCGGGGCCATTTGAAATTTAAATACGGCCTCATCAAGGAACTGGATTCTATATCAACGTCGATGTATAATATGACTTACAACTTTTCTGGATGTTTGTTTACTTCCATGTAGAAACATTTGAGTCATCGCTTTGTTCGTGTCATATTCTGGAAGGAAGTTCTCAATTTATTTGTATGTTAGTAGGTAACTAAATAATGTACCTACTTGCTATGCGATTATTCTGCCAATTTTATGAGTAGAATTGTTGTAAATTGAGTAGATATTATGGTGTTTTTTTGTTTGGCAGGTTGTGTTTGTCTGTTAGGTGATGTCACAAAAATGTTTTGTGAAAAAGTATATTATTATTTACTTAGTACATTGTGATTCAATTCGAATATATTTTATGAAGACTAGTATTTTACTTATGCTAGATAAATATTAGAAAGTAGCAGCTACGGTTCACAATTGAGACCCATATTTTTAAATTCCCACCAACCACAGATCTCTTCTCAAGTAACGTTTGTCCTTTATACGTGTTTGTATATCATAGACAAACGATTCTTAAGTGTCACTTTAGTAGGTACTATTGTTTCAGGATTATGTCACTAACTTGAAGTCATTGGGGCTTATGAGCTTTATAACTAAACTTTTGATGTTGAGTATCTTAATTAATTAGTCGGTAATTCTTTTACGGCTCCCTAAAGTTAAAACTTAATAAATAGAGATAATACTTTTCTCAGTTCCACCGTCATACATCACGCAACTAAATATAATATATTCTAACATACAAATGTACTGACTTCAAGCAATATCAGTCGCCCCATAATTTTTTAAACTTCCCCATTTATCTGGTCCGCAATCATCAAACCCTGACCTTTCCTTGTCATGGGACCACCTTTAAAATAGTTTCTTTCCACCAAAAAAGAAATCATCAAAATGGGTTCTTAAACGTCGCAAGTTATCCGGGAACAAACATAAAAAAAACATAAATTGAATTCGTTTCACAATATCCGCAACACAGACTAGTCGTAAATTGTTAAAAATGTAAAACCAAAAAAAAATGTAGTATGTATTAATTACGTTAGTACAAGTCCTCACAATTTCTCCACAATGCAAATGGAGTTCAAAATTTGCATTGTTAATTTAATTGTGGACACCTCGCCTAACTTATTATGAACACTCCATCTCAATATAACCGGTAAAAGATTCGCTTAACTCTATTAGGGAATTTTGGGTCTCAATGGAAGTCGCAAATTCATTTTCGAAACGAGCGGAATTCCACGAAATTGTTACGTAGATAATAATTATGCAGTAATTAATACTGATAAGTACCTATGTAATAAATCACTGAATATGTTCGGATACTTTTCCAAAATCATCAGTCAAATGACGTCTACAGCTGGACGAGAGCCTCCCCCAATGATTTCCATGATAATTTGGGGTGAAATTCCAATAATCGCCACGTTTGGCAGACAGGTAAGCGAGCCCTGTAGTTTTGTGGTTTAATTCACGGAGAGCGCTGCTGCCCGTCCTCTGGAGAGTTCCCTCGGTCGCCACATACGACCCCCAGGACGCCAGACGGTAAAAGTTGGGCTGGGGTGGTGACACATATATTGTATTTGCAGTCCCTACACGACTTCAAAAGGCTTTCCAAAATATAACACCAATATTATGAAGGCGAAAGTTTGTGAGTGTGTATGTTTGTTACTGTGGTGTCTGGTGAGATTTTTATAGAATTTGGTATGGAGTTAGCTAACACCCTGGGTTGAGATATAGGCTATGATTTAGCTCGAAATTCCCACGGAAACGGGACAAAAAAATTTTAGGATATCCATTTTATAATATTACTTGAATACCCTGATTGTTTAATTTGAAACTATCAATAAGTGTTCAGTTCAAAGCTCCCCGGATTGTAATATAACGACGTCCCTCGAAAAAACAATCCTGTGAATTTAGAGGATCACGTTAACACAATAATTTTTAAGCCTCAAAAACCAATTTCATGCTAAGACAAAAGTTCATTTCAAGTTTCCAATTAGATTATGCACCATTAATATGGCCAAATGGCATCAAACCAACTTCCATTTTCATGACTGGGGAGAAGGTTGAGGAAACTTTTGAATTTCGAATTTCCGCCACCGTGTACTTAAATCGGGCTTGAGTAATACTATTTCAGAATTGCTTGGAGGGGATATGTAAATATGTTTTAACTTTCTGTTCCTACCTATTTTATTTTAGGACGTGCTGACAGCTTTAATATCCCTTATAAGGCGATAGTGGTGGGGATTTTGATGAATGCGATACGAACGGAAATTGTATTAACACACTAACGGAAATGTATTATACAAAGAGGCTGTTTTCATGGATAACCATCCACTATGGGGAAAATTTACGTAATAGGTGGCACAAAGGGTTCACAGACATTTCGGTGTGATCATTTAAAAAATGGCGATGATTTTCTTCAATGCAAGAACTTTATGTTATATAGAAATAAATGACAGTAGCTATAATTATGCCCTGGTCCACAAAAGGGAAATTTCTAAACAATAAAAGTCTTTATGTAGGAGCATACCTATAGTTGTACATGTTTTCCTTCCAAATTGTATTATTTCTGTTATCTGTGGAATTAATATCTAATGTGCTACTGTACAAGGATAGGGCTTTTCATACAAGTTTGATTCTCGACTTTTACAGGAACTAAAAATACGCACATCGGAATTAAACAGTAATTAGCAAATGTTGAATTTAAGTGTGTATTTGTGATTTTCAGGCGTAGCACATCGTAGGCATAGGGTAGCATCTTTTTTCTTTTATTTTATTTTTTTTCATTGCAAAGGAGCAAGTTAATATTACGAAATAATTAATGTACGGTACATTAATCTAGCTTCTCTCTACGGATCGGCCTACGGATGAACTTGGATAAACCCAAGGTCATGTTCAATGAACATGTTCTACCGGAACCGATTTCAGTACAAGGCACCGTTCTCGAAGTTGTTAAAAAATACGTATACCTTGGTCAGACATTGCAGTTGGGTAGAAACAACTTCGAGGACGAGGTAAAAAGAAGAATTCAGCTGGGTTGGGCAGCATTTGGGAAGTTACGTCGAGTCTTAACATCAGCGATCCCACAGTGCCTGAAGACAAAAGGTCTTCAATCAGTGTGTCCTACCTGTAATGACATACGGAGCTGAGACGTGGACACTGACGGCACGGCTGGCCCACAAGCTCCAAGTCGCCCAGCGTGCTATGGAAAGGGCTATGCTCGGCGTTTCTCTGAAGGATCGAATCAGAAATGAAGTGATCCGACAGAGAACCAAAGTCATCGACATAGCTCATCGTTTAGCAAGCTGAAGTGGCAGTGGGCCGGCCATATTTGCCGTAGAACCGATGACCGTTGGGGAAAACGAGTTCCCGAGTGGAGACCGCGTCTCGGCAAACGGAGTGTAGGACGCCCTCAGGCAAGGTGGAGTGATGATATACGCAAGATGGCTGGCAGAAGCTGGATGCGAGAAGCCGAAAACAGATCACAGTGGCGTGCAATTGGAGAGGCCTATGTCCAGCAGTGGACAAGTATGGGCTGATTGATGATGATGATGATGACATTAATAGTTCTTTGGGCTAATGTTAAATAAATATTAATATTCATACAAATTAAATACTAAAAAAGTCTATTTAACAAATAATAATAGCTAAATTTGTTACTAAGCGCAAAAGTGGAGAATGGCTGGACTATTTTCTCTAATTATTTTTTGTTGTGTTTACTAATGACAATAGAAGGTTGTAAAAAAACAACAAGTGAAAATATACCGATTCAAAATTTTGTTGAAGACAGGACAATGGCGTCTAAAATAAAACAAAGTTGCTTCCCGCTGTCTGTCACTATGTATACATACCTGTATGTTTAAAGCTAGGTAGGTACGCAACGAATTTGAATGCGGTTTCTTTTAATAGATAGTTAACTCTATCTAGGTATTATTTCAGAGGAAGGTTTAAATGTTTTACAGATGCATAATATAGTAGAGAAACACTTAGTACCAGTATTGTATTCGTGCGAAGTCGGGACTAGCCATCGTAATATATTATGTATTTTATATTAGAATATATAAAAGAAAGTCTTGTTAGTTACACTGTGTATAAGTCAAGAACGGCTGAACTGATTAGGCTGCAAAAAGGATGAGGTTAATAGCTTAAGACCAGGAGAGAGACACAAGTCCCGATTCCCTGTGACGCGTCGCTAAATAGAGGATGTTATAGTTTGTATGGAATAGTGAAACTACGCGAGTGAAGTCG
The DNA here is from genome assembly GCA_012932125.1 of Conopomorpha cramerella. Lineage (NCBI taxonomy): Eukaryota > Metazoa > Arthropoda > Insecta > Lepidoptera > Gracillariidae > Conopomorpha > Conopomorpha cramerella. The sequence goes on from SJJU01007059.1 coordinate 26,395, forward strand.
CGGGGCGTCCACTAGTAAGCAAATAAAAGGAATATTATGAGATTCGTCGTTTGATGCAGATGTCGTACGTCATTAAGTAATATTAAAATGAAACTCACATTTTTTTACGTCCCAGTCCTGTACAACATAAAAAAATAACGCTTATATCACGCTCGGCGAAATGTGGCTATTTGCTCGGCAAGTGACTAACTACCCCGTGTTGAAATGCAAAAGCTAATCAAATAGGTCCGGGTGTGCAAGATACATAGGTCTTT
>SJJU01007061.1:0-15853 GCA_012932125.1 Conopomorpha cramerella
TAACTAAGAGAAACTAGGGTCGTGAAAATTCCCCATTCAGTTGCAATGTCTGCCTGTAACCATGAGTTTTAACCGACTTTCAAAAGGAGGATTTTCTCAATTCGACAATATTGCTATGTATGTCTGTTACCTCATAACTTTTCACTGGGTAAACCGAATCGGAATGGTATTTTTTTTAAAGGTAATTTTCCCACTTTATGGTTTAGTTTCCATAATAGCAACCATGAGAGAACTACAAAAGTCTTAATATTTTACTGGTTGAAGTCGGTTTTTTCTTTAAAGTTGTTTGTTTAAATGGATAATTAGATATTACATTTCTTTGCAGTCCAGTATACTGGACATAGACCTCCCCAAGGTATGCCATAAGCAATGATCGGTCTTGCTTGAGACCTTACTGGTTACATGATTTAGTACAACATTTTCGTGCACTTATTTCTGGATTAGTACAAGTACCTACACATATTTTAGAAAATGTGACAGCGTACTACAACATAATATTGTATTGGCATTTGGCCTGCGGTGTTGGCGTTTTTATAAAATAGATAAGAGCACAGCTGATGAGACTCCGTGATAAGAGGAAGATAGAACAAGAAGAAGAAGTAAGAATAGAACATATTATCGATGGATTTGTTGGTTTACCAAGCCAAGCCTATTGCCATTATCACTATCGAATGGAGTTTTCTGTCGAAAAAAATTTTTTTCAATACCGTCAATGTAGCCACTCAGCACTGTCAGTGTTAGGTCAATCAGTCACGAAGGAATTTTAGTATTTTTAGTCAGCGTGAATTTTATTGAGTGAATGTTTGTTTTGTTCTAATTTTTTTTACAAACCAAACATTTGTATTGTAGCTATTAGAATCTTTTTAGTGCTGTCCTGACCTGTCGAGATCCTGTAAGAAATACCAAGCCGTTCTAAAATGTCGAAGTTAGTATAATTTTCTTTTGGAGACATTAGTTTACGAATTTTATTTTTCTTGTGCTACCTAGCTAAAATTCAATTAATTTGTTTATTAAAAGAAGGAATTCCTATGTTGGATGGAATCTTACATTCTGTTGAGGTTTAAAAAAAGACACCTACTTAATAATAAACTGTGCTTGTGTAAGACGCACCTATTCTAACCATATTATTTTCAACAGGAAATATGGTCTTATTGTGCCCGAAAAATCATCAAAAAAGCCCACATTTCAGGCTACTCGTAATGTCTTTGGTGATGACTCAGATTCTGAAGAGGAAAGTAGTAGCAAGAAGCCAGTGTTGTTACGACCAAGTCAGAATATTAATAGACAGGTAACTTTAGTTTATTTCTTTTAAGTAAAATACACTTCACGCCTTTTAATCTCAAAGCGGGGTAGGCAGAGGCACTTGCTTAATAAGCAAATGCCTATTGTTCACCAAGCGTTTTTAAGACAATGTGACAGGGGGTGAGCCCATCGCCGTTATAGGGTTCACGCAGGTTGCCGGTTTCATGACGACGTTGTCCTTCACCGTACAAGTGTTGCGTTGCATACATAAGCTTTGAAAAAGGGTCTCATTGGTACACATCCAGTGGCCGGACTCAAACCCGCGACCTCCCAGTTACAAGTCAAGTATCCAACCACAGATGTCGATGGACTACAGACGTTTTTTTAAGTAAGCCCTTTTATTTTAGTTGCAATGTGGTAGTGAGCATTCTTTGATAAGGGTAAAATGAAAATATGTCACACCTGTTTCTCATTTCAAAATATTGATGATCTCAATAAATTTTCTTTGTCCATCTACCAAATAGCTCCTTCAATAAGAGTGTACTTTTAAATTTATTGTTGTGTTAGAAGTTGTCAACATCTAATGAATCCTTATGTTATTTAGATATACATTTTCTTAATTTTTTTATATAGGCTAAAGCTATTCAAGAGCAAGCAATAACTGAGGATCCTACAGTGTACCAATATGATGAACTATATGACAACATGATTGAGAAGAAAAATGAGGTTAAAGCAAAGGTAAAAGAAGATAAAAAACCAAGATATATTGAAAACCTATTGAAGGCTGCAAATAAGCGCAAAATGGAAAATGAACGAAGAGTTGAGAGACAGGTATGTAAAATTCAAATCTTGACCACAGACCACATATCACTATGAAACCAAATTAGTACTAAAATATAACATATTATCATGATCATTTTCTTGCCTTTATCCCACACTAGATGGGATTGGTGCAACATGTTTTTCTTTTACCATACATCTCTGTCATTCGTCATGTCTGCAGTTACACCTTTCATGCACATGTCATTTTTCACACAGTCCATCCCATCCATACCTTCTTTGGTCTCCGTCTTCCCTTGTATCCTTCCAAATTCATATTCATCACTTTCCTTGTTACATCCCTCCTCATGACATGCCCATACCATCTTAATCTGTTACTCCTAATCTTTTCCGTCACAGATGCTACTTTCAGGCTCTAAAGAAAAGTATAATGTATTAGTAGGAACTAATACATTAAACTTTTAGTAGATGAGATAAAATATGAGCATGAAAGTAATTTCTTTAAAATATTTAAATAATTAAAATTCAAGGGTCATCTAGTGTTATATAACCTTTCCTACAAACTAAAAACAGTTCCTACAAAACGGATGTTCATGGAAAAGGGTTCTAAGGGAGAATGCTATAAAATAAGATTTCAATTAAAAATTACAGGTGCAAAAAGAGAGAGAAAAGGAGGGAGATGAGTTTGCAGATAAAGAAGTATTTGTGACAGCTGCTTACAAGAAAAAGTTAGAAGAATTGAGACTTGAAGAAGAAAAAGAAAAGAGAGAAGAATTCTTAGAAAGTATTGGAGATGTTACAAAGCAAAAAGATTTAGGTAAGTTGAATATGGACACGAAAATTATGAAGGAGGCTATCAAACTAAAATACTAAAAAATACTATTGTTGAAATTAAGAGTAAGGGTACCTGAAATTAATGAAATGTAATTAAATATTATGTTTACTTGCCTACTTATAGTGAAAGACTGCTGGCATTAAATAGCTTCAGTTTTAAATGGCTAGATTAGTAATAATTTTATAGACCAAAATGGTCATACTATATGAAACTATAGATAACCTTGACATATTATGAAGTAAACCAGATTTGTTTAGTTCCAGCAATGATTAGCAACCAGGTACATAGAAGTCAATTTTCCCATTTTTATTTTCATAAAATTCAGTTACACACAAAATGGTGATAATTTCTGATTACACTTTATTTTGCAGGTGGATTCTATAGGCATCTGTATGAACAGAAACTGGGCTCAGAGAAAAAAATGGTCAATAATGATGAAAACGAAACTGTAAAAACCAAAGATCAGGAACCAGTGGCTAAAGAAAATGAACACAAAGATCGCAGTCAGGTAAAAGTCCGAAATTACCGGAAAAGGAAGAGTTCTCACAACAGCGACATATCTGGCGATGAGGTTAAGAACATAGATGATGAAATAAGCAATGTTAATAATGAAGACACAAAGAAATTTAAAGTTGATGAAAATATTGATGCTGATTCCGACTTTTCAATTGATGACTCCTCTAGTGATGAGGATACACCAAATGAAAGTAAACCAATTAAAAAGGAAACCCAAACCAAGGAAAAGGATGAAAATATTAGTTCACCAATTAGGGACAATTCTGCAACTGATACCACTACTAAAGATAAAGTCGGAGTAGATGAAACTCATAAACATGAAGAAACGGATCCCAAAAAGGATGAAAAAGTAAAAAAGAAGACAGAAAACAAACCTAAAATTGATATATGGAAAAAGAGGACAGTAGGCGAAGTTTTCGAAGAAGCACTCAAACGTTACTATGAACGAAAAGCAGCTAGGGGATTGTAAATCTCTCAGTTATTCTTGGAATATAGTTTTTATGACTGGTAACTTTAGGTTTATGTTCATCTACAGTAAATCATAGTCCCTCTTACGAATGGCAAAAGTTATACAATGATTAACATACCTGTTCAGTGTTTTGTCCTATGGTATCATTGGACATTTTTGTACATGTGTGGTCCAATTCTCGTCGCCACGTACACGCGTATTTCTAGCGAAGTGCACTCGAAATGTCATTTTCTCCTGCGTGTTGGGTGAGAGATGATAGAGACAGCTATACGCTCTCCGATCAGCTTGCTGTGGTTGCAAAAGATTTGTATATACTGTACATACATTACATAACATTAGTTATTAATAAGGGGTATGTCTTTTTATATTTTGTACTACCTATTTACTTGTAAATATACCTAGGATTACGTAAATCGTCGTTAACTAATACATAAATGATCAAAGATTCCTTTTTACTCCCTTTACTTTTGAATGAAACTTGAATACTAGCAGATTTCACATTTTAAATTAATTACATACTGGAAAAAAATCGTATAGAGACTAGATATTACGTACAAGCTCTACATCTCTACATACACTTTGGTGTCCGGATTCTTCTGCATGTTTTCCTTAACCTTAGGAGTGGTTGCTATGTAAATACATATCTACTTATCGTGTATAATATCCATTGATTTGAACTAGTACGCGATATGGATGCTTTCAAATCCCATGAAACCCTAAAACCTAATAGTAAAAATTAAGTTTATTAAAAAAACCTCGCTTTAGTCATCGTCTAATCTCCCGTGCCGTCAAATTTTCTGTTGTTTACTATTATAGGTTAAAGAAACAATCCTTGAGTTAAACGAGATATAAAGATAAACGACGTATAGAAAAGATGTAGGTAGTGCAAAAATATTTCACTCCTACTTAATATACACGAAAGTATGGATGGATATTTGGTTCTTGGATTTTTACTATATTTATTCCAATATATTTATTTGCTTTTTACAATGGTTGTTTGTAGATGGGTAATGGGCAAAGCAAATTGGTACTAGAAGATGGGTACGGACTATCGATATACAATTTTCAACCATTTGAATTTATCTAATCATAAATAAATACAGGATTGATTCGGAAATGCACTTTTAAGTCAAAGTCTAGCGGAAAACTTTTCTACAATGTACTGGTGATTATTTTTGCAGGTGTTAATAATCGAAAAAACATCACCCTCCCCATACAAACTTTATCAGCTGATTGTGCTTTTTTAGCCTGTTTATCTTATTAATATCTAATTACTGTAATTTTGTTCATGTTTTCTCTTTTCCTCGCCCGTTGTAAACGGTTTTTCTTGACCGCCCGCTTGGTTATGTTTCGGGTTAAGCTTTTGGCTATTATTCCTGTTGCTCTTATGACTATCGGAATCGCTATTGTCTTGCTATTTCTGTTTTGAAAAGGTGATATTTACTGTGTTTTACTATTCCTTTGGCTCCTATATTGTAGTCTGATGGTACAGTGTTATTAGATATTTGGGGTTGGTAATTCTGTCGATGAATATTTTGTGCTACTAATGTAATGTCAGTTTGTACAGGTATTTCCCACATTATTTTGGCTGTGTTGTCTCCAATGACTAAAGGGTTTTGTTGGTTAGTGTCTACACCAGAGTGTTGGGTTTTCGAAGTTGTGTTTTTTAACTAAGGTCCAGTATATGCATTGAACTAAATTGTCGTGTCAATGGATAGGGTGCCGGCTAGGTTTTTTATGTCAACATACCAACAATATATATATTAAAAAAATATCTTAAAAACGAACAGTTCAAGTTCAAAAAATCAAGGTCAAAATACAGGAAAATACTTTGAAACTTGCTACATTACTAAACACACGCACGCAAAAAATTACAAAAATAACAAAGATAATAAATAGAATTGATTACCTACAAACACATTACTGAGATTATTTATATATTTACCAATGAGAATAATATGTTGTATTGTTGTAACGTACTTTTTGTAAGTGACGTTTTGGGGTGTAATTACTTATTATCATTTATGCCGTCTACGGCTCTACGGCACTGATTTTACTTTTATCCATCTTTCTCTTCAGTTCCATCCTTAACTTTGATCGATTCTCTGACTTGTTTGTGAATGAACGGAAGAGTTTCCATAACCTTATATTATTTTTGGAAATTGTTAGAGAACTTCTTTTCATTCCTCTCTTTCAACTCATTGTTCTTATGCACTTTGAGTATAAGTTCTTTCACTCTCTGTTTCAAGCATTTATAATCTGAAATTTTCCTGTCACTTTCATCCTCACACTCCCTTGCTGCTTGTGTGTATATTTCATGGCCAACACATCAGACCACACATTTTTCTTTCAATTCGTCCCTTATAAATTGTAGGTACTTCCTCATCCCACGCACATCGAGCTCACTGATCATCGACGTCTCTGGGGACATTCTACCTCTTTCGCACTGACCGCACTGTCATATTTGGTGTCTATCTCTTGCTTATACATCTTACTTTCTTACGTTACTTTCATTTCATGAATTTCACCAAGATCCCGGGATCCCGGAATTCATGACCTTATATTTCTGAGAAATAGTAAATGCAGGCTTAGGCCTCTTTTCTGGCAGTGATGGATTCTCCATGGAATGTGAGGGATCTGGCTGTTCTTCCATTCTTGCATAAACTTTTTTTTTCTATCACCATGTACAAGCGTTTGACCACCATCCTGCCTGATGTTTAGCAGGGATGTGGTCTACGATGGAGCACACTTGTCGCAAACTGCAAAACAATATACAACAAGACAAAAAATGTGATAAAATAACAAACAATTTAACAAAACTCTAAAATTAAAAAACAGAAAACCGCAAAATATACTCATATTCGAATAAGAAATCACGCAACGCAAGAAAAAAAAAGATGTTATTATGGATTGTTTTAAAACTGTCCTTACCTTTCATTGATATAATAAGTTACTGGTGTCATTTCATTTAATGCGTCAGTATTGCAAGGTTTCTTCGAAGTCAACTTGGAGCAGTCGAGTTATTTGATTTGAAGACCTGCTAAAGACCGAACTCGGCTTAAAGCCACATTACGCTTGTCCTGCAGCAAACAACTTGGAACCAAGATAAATAACAGCATGATCAGTAGTTCCCTAGTGCATTTTGTGTACCGTCCAACCCCAAGACAAGACAATCAGGAGCATTCTTCTTTCAGCTGTGCCGTTATTAAATTTAGCTGGGAACTGAACTCATTTGGGCTGTATGATCAAAATATACGCGAACCGATCGTATATTTGAGCACGTCTGTAATATGGCCATATAATTTCAGCGATGTGACCTATTGTTCCATTCACAAGTCCCATAGCAACGTCAATGTTGGGCCCCGACATAACTTTAGCACCGAAATTTTTTTTAATTTCTTTTGGAAGACCTCCTGTTTTGTTTATGTCCGAGTGTATTATATTATTAACTAGTGGACGCCCCGCGATTTCATTCGCGTAGTTTCAGTATTTCATACAAACTATAACACCAACCCGACCAACAGGATCGGGGTAAAAAGTATCCAATGTGTGTCTCCCGGTTCTAAGCTACCTCCCTACCAATTTTCAACCAAATTGGTTCAGCCGTTGAGTTATAAATGGAGTACCTAACACGACTTTCTTTTATATATATAGATATCTATCTGGTAATTCTTTTTTGTTCCATCAATTAATTGAGCTTGGGCTGTTATTTTGAATATTTGTGTTTTTTTTTAAATATTCAAGAACGGCTGCATTGTGTTATGTTTATTGACAGCAGGTCAATCGAGTAGTGCTTTTTCAATCGAGAACTCTCCATTACTATTTAAAGTTACTTTCTGCATAAGTTCAGAAATGTGTTTAGTAGTCATCTCACCTACGCTTAAAGCGTATAATATACCTATTTACGAATTTGTCGCAACCTTTTTCATCATGTTCTCTTTTAGCTCTATTAATGTAAATAAGCGCCACAAATGTGTCGCTGGAACCATTCTTGCTGGTTGATCGAATACTTGGTTACCTCGTACTGGAGGCAATGCATTAGATCGCCGAACAAGAGTACATTAAGACCACCAAACATTTCCTCACTATTCATAAGTTGTTTTAATCTGAAATCAATCATGCAAAGCATCTCATAAGGCACCATTGATATTTCGTCAATAAACAGATATTGTATATCTTTCCACTGTAACCGCGTAGCCTGAGGAAATTTCCCGTCAGCACGGTAATCTGGGAAATTTTCCCATCTTTTTGTACAGGTAGCTTAAGCGCTGTATGAAGTGTAGAGCCTCCAATCAAACGCGCTGCGACCCCTGTTAGAGCCAACACTTTAACTACGGTCTTGGCATGGCAACCGTTGGCTAGATTTTTCAACAATTTAAACAAAAATGTTTTACATACAACACAATATGTCGTGTCACAAACCGAAAGACTTCTGCCTGATCAGTATTCATAGCTCTGCAAGAAGTTTTGAACTCATCATCAGGCATACATTCTTCAGGTGCGTCGACATCATCAATTCATCGTCAGGTTGTAGATTTGCTTCGCTGAGAATGCGAAATGCGTGAACTTGATTAAACGCATTTTCAAGCTGTTGGTCTCGTTCTCTGAAAAGTTGCATACGCTCGTTGGTTTGGCGGAGTAATACTTATTTTGCTAGGAATGCTTCCTGCGGAGTTGTATATCTTCCAGTAGCTCACATTCATTACGGTACGGCGTTCATTGTAAGTAGTAAGAGGTCTCGGGGTCTGTTGCAGCTACAAAGTGTGGAACTCGTACCACTGCTGGAATATTTCGAACTATACTTAGTTTAGTGTTATCGATCAGTGTGATGAGTCGTCTTCTGGTAATCTCCTCTTGAGGCTGATGGGCACCTACGGATTCATCGTTGTTAACGTTATTCGTTTTTTTATATAATAAGGCTCAAAAAGCATGGCGAATTCCATAAACTCCTATTAGTAAAGTCGAAGTCTGGGTGGTCATATGGACGTTTTTGGTACCTGTCAAAGATATTATTGCAGTATCTCGTTGCTTGCCCGTTGTCATCAAATTTAAATACTCGTTACCTGATTTCAGGCTTGCGAATATTCAAGAAAATACATTTTCTTGAGCTGTCGCGAAGAGTGAGATGACAATGCGGATTCACAAGCGGAGATTTGTTGTTCCTGCATAATTCGCATACATACTTTAAAGAGTTTGCGAGATGTGTTACTTTCCTCACGTTGTATTAGTCGCGCTGCCTTGGCTAGACTTGAATCTAATGCGGTGGGTTCTGATTTAGATATATGTTTTGCAACATAATATTCTATCGTTTCATTTGAGCCACACGGCACATGTAAATCAATATTCCCATTCCAAACTTTTACTAAAGTTTGTCCTCTAGGCGTCGCTTTAAAATACAGTTATATACATAAATACATTCTACCACCATTGCGGAGATATTCATCTGAAGTTTGATCAATTATCCGAGTTTCGTCGGATTCTTGTTTTGGAAAACCGAAGCGGCAAATATTGGTGTTGTTTTTCTGACATGTGTGGGTGTGACGGTGAATTTGATTTTTTTTACCAATTCATGAAGATCAGTATTTTCTGGTGGCAATTGACAGGACACAATTTGGTCAAGGAGACGAATGCCTTCTTCACTTTCAAAAGATGGATGATTTTCGATCCCAATCACCATATGCAAGTGTGGGCTTCCGCGATTCTGATATTCGATGCGCCACCAGAAATCTTTCATTTGTCCGCCGAGTACTTTATGATTGTGTGTTATGAACGTTAAAAGTGCATGAACTCGTACCATGAAATGCCGGCTTACAATGATTGGATATAATAAAATTAATTACTGTACGTTAATTTATTATTATATTAAGGCCGGTCGGATCTTCATCTAGTTTCCCGTAAGCAATCAAGTCGTTGCAGCTGAAGGTAATTTGTCGGTGGTCCAAACACCCGATTTGTGCTACCAGAAATATACATTTACTTATAACATAATAGGTAAATAAAATAATATATACAAAATCTACGGGGTAGATAGGCACAGTGCTTTTGTTTTTATATTATATTTAGAATATTCTCTGTACTCTCGTAGTCCAACATCAGCAGAATTATTACTTTGAGAAAGATCACATTTTCGAGATAGTTCGTTGAATAGGAATTGTTGCAAGACAAAAGATAATCGAGGGGAGATATTGGGACTTGCCTTGTCTCTTCATTTAATCCATTAACTCCGGAGGGAAAAGGTAAAACCAGGATAATTCTTCTGCTTTCCGTTCGTGATTTACTTTTACAATGTTATCTTTCGTACAATTTTATTACCAGATACTTCCAGCTCATTTTTAACTTCTGGTTGATGACAATCAATAGAACCCATGATAGCAGTTTGTACAGGTAGATATGCATCGTTGATTGAGCTGTTTGATATTTTTTCATTATTCCTTAAACTGTGTTCTGTTTTAGAAGATATTTTATTGAAGTATTCTTCCGAAATAGGATTAGACTCAATGATATTATATAGTATATTTGACGTAGATACGTTACTCAGCATCAATATTGCATACCCCTGATGTAAGACAATTGTCTTTTACCCGGTGAAGTTGACAGTGTCCTACGAGAGCTTTCGTGCTACACACATCGGGCCCTTATAATTGAAGGAAGGTGGTCAACAGAACATATGATGCCTTTCTGTGTATTTCGACATTGCACAAACTACACCAGAAATAAAAAAAAACTCCAAATGTTTTCTATCACTTCTAAGTTAATTGAAAATATTGTTTCTTGAGAATATTTTTTCCAAAATAATTGTATGTCATCGCCATTGTTTGGATAGAGACAGATCGTAATAGATGTTCTTATGATATTACTCATTGCAACAGCACATCATTGCACGCCAGCTGATGTAAAATATCAATATTTTCATGGACCCATGACGCTTGTAAAATACAAGAAACGTCATTAATTCGTACGTCCTGATTATTTTGGGCTACACTTTGGGCAATAGTTTGCAATGTAGAACAATCATTTTCGGAAACTAAAATAAGATTGTCCGTTGATAGGTTTGCGTTGTTGTCTATTAGGAAATCTTTGTACAAGTTATTATTAGCCACCAACCACTTCAAAGCTTCGAACACATTATCGCGAGACACTGAAAACTCACTTGTAATATTTAAATTCTCCAAATGCTCTGTAACAATCACTATCCCACAGTTTTCTACAGATCTAGGCAACATATGCGGCAGTTTTTCAGTTACCTGGAAAATATCTTGGGCTAAAAGTACCGCTTGGCCACGAAATCCATATTGTCTAAATAAGCCGTAAAATTTTTATAAATGGTATTATTCGTGAACGACGGCGGTTTTCCGTTGGCGACAATCGTAGTATAACCTCAGGAATAGTCCCAGGTTCCGTACTATTCCAATAAGCCTTGGACGGTCGTGTTAGTTTTACTTACATGATTATTACATCGGTAACACAGCATAAGTTCTTCCATATTTTCGCGTAAAGATCAGTTGAAGATGTGGCACTAATTTTATATTTGGTCATTTGATGGGGACAACATATTTTCGTGCAAATATTACACACTTTATCACAAAAGGTATTTATCGCGTTATTAAAGTACTCAACGCTACCACGTTGCACATTCCTCTGATTAGTCCTTTTCTGACGTTCATTATCTGCTGTTACAATGCGTTCCTCTGCTGTTTGTGCTTGCCTGGCTATTCTTTTCCATTCCATTCTAACCTAATGTTCTTCTTGTGGTTCTTTTTTCTTCTGTGTACGTATTCTATCATTATCTATCCTGAGAGCACGTTGATCTGGTGATTCTTTTTCTCTTCTCTCCTGTGTACGTAGTCTAACATTATCTATCCTGAGTGCACGTTGTTCATGTGAATCATTTCCCCTTCTCTCTTGTGTGTGCATTCTAACCATATTTTGCCTATTAGTGCATTTTGCTATTTTGCTCGAACGATTCATTTTCCCTATGTTTAGCCACTGCAATTTTTTTTTCAAGCGTTGTCGCTTGTGGTCATTTAGAAATCTTCTTCTGTCTCTTCAATTTCTCCTTCTCTAAACGTACTACGCAAAGAAAGAGTTCTTTGCGTAGTAGTTTCTTTTTTATTATTCATGTTGTTCCCACGTGTACAGGACGAAAACGGTCCATCCTCCCAGAGGCCCATTATGGGGATAAAGGCTTCAAAAAATAGTACCTGAGGAACAACGTTTGCGATAAGATATATTTATACATCCTCATACCATTCATATCCTCGGCACGTTCTCACCTTGGCATTGGGTCATCCATCTAATCCACCCAATCAAAGACAAAATCCTGGTTTTGGCTACAATTTCTACGGCCGGCCGCCCGCCTGACGCCAACCCTCTTTGGGAATGCTGTCGATGGTATTTATCACGCTACCAGTGCGCGAGGCGCAATTCTGTGCGGTGCACGGTGGTACGTGGTAATTTATCTCTTAGTCGGCTCTTACGACTCCCGCGAGCAGAGGTGGTAGTACTTTATTTTCCACTATAGTACTCGTCAAGACGAATCAAACGAACCCATACATGATAAGGTTGTGTCGTTTAATTACTGAGTTCCCATAGCCATCTTCCAGCTCCATCATCAGACCCTGATGGCTGCCATCTATCACAAAAGTACTCGTTAAGACGAATCAAACGAGCTGAAACACGATGGGGTTGTGTCGTTTAATTACTGAGTTCCCATAGCTATCTTCCAACTCCATCATCAGATCCTTCCGGCTCCATCATCGGACCCTGGTAACCATCTAGTTCCAAAGTACTCGACAAGACGAATCAATCAAGCCCAAACTCGATGCTGTTCTGTTGTTTAACCATCGAGTTCCTATGGCCACCTTCAGGCTCCATCACCAGATCACCTCCATGTCATAATAATTTTACATACTTTGTTTTACGCATGCAAACTTTCAATTCAGTCGGTAACAGGAAAATCAAATTCTACTTGCAAGAATTGATTACAAGCAAACAGACCCCGGACAGGTGAAACTAGACATAGACATTCATTTATTTTTGCTAAAAAACACACAAACAACAATTCAGTACAATAGATTACACATACAGTCCATGTTAAATGCAGCATTCTTATCAATCGTTCCTGTGTCTGTCAGCAAAAAAGAGACGCCGACTCAGCATATTGCCACGGATGACCGTGACACTGGTATTCTGCCGGCACTCATGAGTGAGGACTTCAATAAATATATAAATAAACTAAATACATATTTTAATACAATTTACATATCATAATAATGAATAAAAATAGTGTGTCGATAAAGGTGTATTGTGTTTGAGCAGAGGCGCAACCAAAAAGCAAGCTTCCGCGTCACACAGAAGAGTGAAAGTCAGAGCAGGTGACAGAAGAAATCGAGAAAGTTTAGGTAGGAATACCAAGCTGTTGATCTAAGAGATATATGCGCAATTTATACTTAAATGAACCCAGGGTTTTGCAGTTCCTTATTGGTGGAGGCAAATTGTTCCAACATCTTGAAGCCTGGTACCTGAAACTACCTCGAAATGCCGCTGTACGATGGTGCTGCGTGGAAATCGGTTGAGCTTTCGACCTCACAGAATACTTGGCAGTGGAATAACGCCACGTTATTTTATTATGTAGATAAACAGGTTGACGACACTTAATAACACCAAACAGCAGAGAAGCAAAATACAATTTCTGTTTGTTTTCCATATTAAGTATTTTCCCCTGATTAAGAAAGGGAGTGACATGGGTTCTCGGCGGAATATAAAAGCAGAATCGTGCACAAGCATTTTGAACTCTCTGCAGCAACTTTTGCGTTTTCTTATATAAACACGAACCATAAGCAGGCAAACTGAATTTTGGAAAGCACCAGGCTATCACATAGCTTGAACCTTAAGTCAATTGAAAGATAGGTCCGTATCTGATACAATACTTTCAATCGAACAAAACAGCTCTTAACTAACTCTAATACGTGGGCTTCGAACGATAATTGGCTGTCCATTACCAACCCCAGATTACGCGCCTGCGTAACCCTTTCAATAGGACTATCCATTATAAACACACCAGGGTTTTTTCCTTCCATGCCTAAAATTTGCCTTTTTGTGCCAAGATTCAAAACTAAATTATTGTTGCTGAACCAGTGGACAAATCATCATTAATGAGCCCAATAACCTCTTCCGCATTATCTGAAGACATAGGAGCATATACCTGTAGGTCATCTGCATACAAATGATACGTCGTATTTAAAAGGCAGTTAACTATATCCGCACTATAAATATTGAAAAGAAGTGGACCTCTGAAAATAGACCCCTGAGGTACTCCACGGGACACTGAACGAAACTGAGAGCGTTTTATAGACCCATCGGATTTAGTCAACAGAACGCGCTGCTTATGTCCAACCAAGTAGCTATGAGACCAACCAACAGATTTATCATCAAAGCCATAAAATCTCAATTTTGACAACAGTACCTAACGGAATATTTATGCAATCAGATGTACGAGAAAAATCTAGTAAAGTAAGTACTGAACCATTACCCTTGTCACTATCTGCCAGAATATTATCTATGACATCCATCATGGCAGTAGTTGTACTGTGTTTCTTACGAAACCCGGATTGACGACAAGGAAGAATAGATTTCGACTCACAATAATTGAAGACCTGTACACCACCATTTCTAGATTTTTTCCAATATAGGACATTGTTTTGGAGAATTGTTAATGGGGCTTTGTCATTTATTTTGTTAAAGATTTCTTATATACAACGTGTAAAGGAATAAACGTAGCAACCATGAAACTGCATACTCAGCAGCTGGAGTTGAGTCCATTTCAGCACAATATAACATAGGTTACATTTTTTAGATTTGGTACTATTTTGTCTTGCCCTTTCTTAACAGCTATTAAGTAGGTACTTTCTTAGATCAACGAACTTAGTGTTACATACCTCGTGTGTTCATAAGTTTTGAGACGAAATAAAAGTTGCATAACTTTTTTAATAATTTACTTATATTTTTAAAATTTTCCGTGTACATTAAATAGACACTTATCAACAATAAAATATAATTGTTATTCGAAATGACCGCCCCTGTTTTTAATACAGGCCCTTAGACGATTTGGCCAGTCATAAATTACGGCACGAATCTTTTCCAGCGGAATTAGCTTTGCTTCTCGGACAAGGGCTCGCTTCAATGACTCCAAGTTTGGGGGGGACTTTCGGCAGGCCCTGAGCTCTAATTCCGTCCATAAAGAATAATCAAGCGGGTTGAGGTCGGGACTGGAGGAGGGCCATTCGTCCGCCGCGACGAAGGCCGGAACATTTTCTCGCAACCAAGCTTGGGTGGATTTTGCCTTATGGGATGGCGCCGAGTCTTGCTGGAAAACCCAATCCTTATTGTGAAATAAAGTATGAGACAGGGGTTTCAAGACAGACTCTAAGATGTCACTTTGGTAATTCTTGGCTTTCACCTTGACGCCTTTTTGGCAGAAATGGAGTGGAGTGACACCTTCGTATGAAACTCCCCACCATACCATCACACTGGCCGGATGATGAGACCGCGAGACATTCTGTGCTGAAGCTGGGACATCCTTGCTACTTTTGGCATACACTTTATTATTTTGTCGATTGAACTTTTCTTCGACAGTAAAGATTTTCTCATCGGTGAAGGGTATCTTCCTCGCATCGTGTCTCTTAGGCAGTATTGGACAACGTTCGCGTCGCAATTTACGAAGGCGATCGTTTAAAAAGTGAACTTTCCTACGGCTATACGCCTTAACCTTCAGATCATATTTCAGTATTCTGTTCACTGAAACGCGCGAAATATTAGTCTGCAGAGCGAGTTTCTTCTGAGTGCGACATGGATTTCGGCGAAGTCTCTCTCTGATGATTTTAATGTTCGCAGGCGTCCTCACAGAGCGTGGCCGACCACTTCTTTCACGATCTTGCAAAGAACTTGTCTCCTTGTATCGTTTAATAGTGTAATACACGAAGTTACGGTTCACTCCAAAAGTTTTCAACTTT
>SJJU01007063.1:0-10168 GCA_012932125.1 Conopomorpha cramerella
AAATGTTTTATAGAATTGCATTTGAAAATGTCTAACACTATTATTACCTTGTTTTTGCTCCAAATTCAAACTAACGTAAAACAATCCCTTCGAAATTTCGGCCATTACACTGCACTTTTCACTCATATTTAGTCCAAAAAATCGACCCACTTTTAACTTTTGTAAACAAACACTTTTACACGCATCACTTTCACACCTAATACTTTCCATTTTTATCTAATTTTATAATTCAACAAAAAAAACGCGGAAGCGAAAATAAAAAAATGCAGACTCCAATAAGAAAGAAAGCAAACTGCCAAATTATGTCAACACAATGTCAAGTGGCCGGCACCTACGCTCTCACGCACACACACGCATATTTTGATATTTTTCGTAGCATTCTAGCCCTTATTAGTCGAAGAATGTATGTAAAAACGCGGGGGAGGCTGCGCTTATCCTGCGGCAAGTTTTCCCCATAGTAACTCCCAAATCCTAGAGCGCGGTAAACGCGAAATGAGACAGATATATAAGAGTGAAAGAGAACTTTGATAAGCTGGCGGTCGTTCAGCTTCTCCGACCTAGACCTAGTACTACGATGCAACGATGCGGCAACGCATGCATTTTCTTTCTTTGTCGCGCCAAATTCTATGATTGTTTTGATTGGTTGACGCGAAATTTTTGTTACCTACCGATGGAACGAAGAGGCAACATCGCATGCATTTGTTTTCGTTGACGCGCGGGAGAAAGGATTAATGAGAGATTAATGTTTTGATTGGTTGAGACGGAATTTGTGTTTTCAATATGCATTGTAAAAAAACAAAATTCCGATACTAATTTTGTAGTAGATAGATGAGAATGTAATTTCTCTTAGTAGATACCTACCCATACGAGTAGAGTAGGTATCTAACTACGCTATTTTTAGACATTTTGCCAGGGTATGCAGAGCTTATTTGCTTCTATGGACGGCACGCCACTGGCTAGAAGTTTATTCAAACTACTCATTTCCTCGTATAAATCTTTAATATTATTGCTTAATTTCGAAAGATACTATGCTAGTTAAAATCTAATCGTGATGGGACATCCACTCATAAGATACGCTAACATGGTCGTTGATTTCAGACTGTAATGTATTTTCATTAGCTTGCATGATTTTTATAGCGTTATAGTATTCGTAATTATATACATAGTTATAAATGGAGATTTCCCGATATTCCCTTTATAATAGGGGCTGTTGTCTAGTACCATTTGGTGGTCAGGTCAAATATTATCATTTGTACAATTGTTGCCATCAACAGATGGAGGATCAGTGATATTATGTAACAAGAGGGAAGAATTAGGGACACGTTTTATACGGGACTTAGCTACAGGACCTCTTTTCTTTTTTGTGTATATGTGTATAGGGAGGTCAGCCAGGACAGTGTCCTGAGTGTAACGTGGTGCTAGTTTTTGTCGGCTTGCCATAGGGTTACGAATGAAGACTTGTTGGTCAGGGGTGAAATGTTTTTCAGGCTCCCTGTCTTTGTTTCTATTTTCTGTGAGCTCGGTTCTGTGGTGCAAGGCAGATTCGTTAATTATGTCATAAACTCGGGACATTCTGGTTTTATGGTTCTGTAGGTATTGTTGAAGTAAGTGTTCGGACAACTTAATATCAAGAGGATCTCTGGGATCGAAATGGCCTGTAATGATATCTATGGGTCGACATTTGGTAAAACTATGTATCGAGCTGTTGTATCCTAAAATAGCATAAGGCATAAGATTTTGAACCAGTTCGTTTTTCCGGTCAAGTTTGAGGATTCTTAGATGTTCTAATAGTGTGGAGTGAAGGCGCTCTACAATGCCGTTATCATTGGGGCGTAACCTAGAATTTTGTGGTGATCTATTTTATGAAGTTTGGTGAATTCAGTGAATAACTGATTGGTGAACTCCGGGCCTTGATCTGAGATTATTCTTAGTGGGACGCCATGGTGTGTAAAGTATATCATAAGAGCTTGAATGACACTAACTGCAGTGCCATCGCTGAGATGGTACGCTTGTGCGTACTTGGAGAATGCATCTATCAATGTCAAATACTTTTCATTCTGAGCTGTAAAAAGGTCAATATGTACTAATTCTAATGGTTTTGTAGGTGGGGGCACAATACGAAAGTTTTGTTTCACCGGATTACGGTCGTATTTCGCTTGCCCACAAATACTGCAGTCATTTATAAATTTAGTAATGTGCTCTTTCATATTAGGCCAGTAATATCTACGGGATAAAGCGAGATAACACTCAGTTATACCGCGGTGATTGGTTTTTCCATTGTGATATTTCTGAATTATTTCTTGCTGACGGAGGTATTCTTTAATATTATCTACTTCGGTTTTCGTGAGGATGAGATTCATGCCCGAACTAGTGAATTTACTTTGAATTATAGGAATTATGTGGTACATAGTCAAAGGGGGGTAAATAATAATTCCGGTTTTAACCTTAGGGTTGACATATTCCTTGAGAGCGTTTACGACGTCTTCTTCGAGGTTGGATTCGGTTAATTGTATTGAAGTCCTTGTGTGAGTTTCAAATGGTTTGCTAATTACTGGGCGGCGTTTTATGTCGTTAACTACGGTGAAAACTATCTGTCTACTGAATTTATTTAGGGGCTCATCCGATATCGGGACTTCAAGAATAGGGTTTTCTTGACTAGAATGGGCGGTCTGTGTCGATGAACCTGCTTCGGAAAGATTGGCAATCATGGAGCTTGCTTCTTCGTTATAGATCTCTACTCGGGATAAAGCATCTGCATTTAAGTTCTTCTTGCCTTGTTTATAAATGACGGTAAAATTGTATTCGCTTAGTTTTAATTTCCAGCGAGTGACTCGTGCGTTCGGCTCCTTTAAGTTCATTACCCACTGTAGGGGTTTGTGGTCTGTAACTATTTTGAACTTACGACCAAATAGATAGGGGCGAAAGTATCGTGTAGCCCACACGATGGCTAGAAGCTCCTTTTCGATCGTGCTATAATTAATTTCGCTACTGTTTAAAGTTCGCGATGCGAAGGCTATGGGCTTGTCGGACCCTATAGTACCTTGAGATAGGACGGCTCCTATAGCCAGATTAGAGGCGTCAGTAGTGAGAACAAATTCCTTCGAAAAATCGGGATATTGTAGAAGGGGGTCGTTAATTAAAAGGGTTTTACATTTTTCGAAGCATTGTAAATACTGAGGGTTATTCAAGTCAATTTTAGAGCCTTTCTTTAGACATTGTGTCATGGGTTTTGTTATTCGGGCGAAATCGGGGATAAATTTGCGATAATAGCCTAGAAGGCCGAGGAAGCGTTTGATTTCAGTGGGAGTTTTTGGTAAGGGGAATTTCTGGATGGCGACAATTTTATCGGGATTAGGCTTTATGCCGTCTCTGGATATGACATGACCTAGGTAAGCTGTTTCAAGCTTAAGAAATTCGGACTTATCCAATTGGATTTTGAAATTTGACTCTCTAAGTCTCCTGAAAACAAGTTCCAGGTTGTTCATGTGCTCCTGAAGAGAGGTACTAAACACAATTATATCGTCAAGATAAACCAGGCAGATCTTATTCTGTAGGCCTCTTAGCAAATCGTCCATTACGCGCTGAAAAGTAGACGGACTATTCTTCAAGCCCATCGGCATTCTCAAAAACTCGTAATGGCCGTGCTCAACATTAAAGCCTGTCTTCGTTATGTCAGCTGGATCCATCTCAACCTGAAAGAATCCACTGGCCAGGTCCAAGGTCGTAAAGTACTGACACTTGCCTAGTTTGTCTAAGACATCACTTATATTCGGTATGGGATATTTGTCGTCGAGTGTTTTTTCGTTAAGTTTTCGAAAATCGACGACCAGGCGCCATTTGGTTTTGCCTGAAGCGTCGGCCTTTTTGGGAACTATCCAGATGGGAGAACTCCATGCAGATTCGGAGGGACGTATTATATTCTGCTCTAGCATTTTACTGATTTGATCCTGAACTTCTTGTCGATGAATAAAAGGGTATCTATAGCTTTTCGTGTAAACAGGCATTTCGTCCGTTGTTCTAATTTTGTGCTTTATTCGATTTGTAAAAGAAAGGGGTTCACCTTCTATGTAAAATACGTCTGCGTACTGAGAGCAAAGGGACTCTAAATTAGCACGTTCCTCTGGGTTGAGATGATCTGTACGTAATTTAGATAAGACACTATTAATGCGTAAAGAGGGGATTTGTTGGATACACGTGGACTCAACATTAAAGATTTCAGCGGTTACAGGGCGATCCATTGAAAAGGTTAGGTCATTTGGAGTGGGATTGTAAACTTCCAATATGCCTCGATTATTGTTAACGTGAGTAATACATTCGCCTATCAAACAATTAGATATAGTTTGTTCCGGTATAAATACTTCGCCGGACTGTGAATTTACGGGAATATTTAAAATCTTACTGGAATTCGCAGGTATAATTGTTTCATATAGATTGCAATTGCGAGAGTCATACATGTGGATGGGGGTTGTCGCGTTTTTAGTAATTAGATTTTTATTCTTTAAATCGATTTTTGCCTCCCATTTATCTAAAAGATCTAGGCCAATTAATCCATCGAAAAATTCATGAAATTTGTATATGAACATAGTCACGTCATCTTTATCCTGAAACTCCTGAAAACAAGGCAAAGTGATTGAGTAATCACTGCGGCTGGTTGAGTGAACATTGGTTATTTCAAAAGGGTCGTAATTCAAAGGTAAGTGTGGGAAATATTTTTCTACAGACTGGGGATTAATGAACGACTGGTTCGCTCCAGTGTCGATAAGCAATTTAAGCGGGGGATCAGCAATCTGTATGTAAGGTAAGTAACGCTGCGTTTGTAGGTTAAGCTCTATTTTGGTTTTTCTAAAGTTAGATTTTTCTGAAAATCCTGACATTCACTGGAAGGGGTTGCTTCGCCGCCTTCGGGTGGGGCAATTTCAAAATATTCCCTTTCAGGATATTCGACATGAGATGCCGAATAGTATGGCTGTTCGTGATATTGAGGGTAAGTATCATAATTATAATAGGTATTTTCACTATAGAAATCGTTATCGTTGTTGTGTAATTGATAGTAATCCTGACACTCATTGAAATTCATTTCCCGCGATTTAAAATAATTCAATGGTGGTGGATTTCCGAATCTGGACCAGTCGTGTCCAGGTATAGTGGCCGTTGCTTTGCTATGTAATGGCTAACTCCACTCATAGGTTGTGGGACTGAATGATTTTTATTAGGTAATTTAAACACATTCGACTGAGGGTTGTAATTTTGAGGACGAGCGGCAAACATCTGCTGGGTACGAGATGGGCCTTGGAACCGTGGAGGTTGATTAAAGTTAGGTCTCCAGTTTGGTAGAGTTCTCTGTTGCAATTGGGGTTGGAAAATGCTTGGTCGGGAAGGTCCCGGCAGAGACATATTATAAGGCTGAGGTGATGGCATTAAGAATGACTGTGGAGTTTGTCCAGGAACAAATTTAGGTGGTAGCATTAAATTTTTCTTTTCAGGATAATTCTCGTTTCGTTGTTGTAAGTACAACGTGTTAATTTCCTCGTGGACAAATTCTAATGCTTTTTCTATTGTCTCTGGTCTCATACATCTGATACGGGCACCCAAGGGATCCTTTAGACCACGCACAAAAGCTTGGAGTGTTAATTTTTTATACAATTCACGTTTCGAATGTATTGTAGTGGTCACAGTTTCATGCAAGGTAATGTAGGTAATTAAAGTACTGAAAAGGTTCTGACACCTCTCATAATATTCCTGTGGGGTTGAAGACCCCTGAGATAAAAGTGCGAGATCGTTGTAGAGGGAGGTCTCATCTCTTTGGTCAGCAAAATTATTAATTAGTGAATTTCTTATCCCTGCCCAGGATTCAGGTATACCGTTTGAATTTATCAAACGCGCGGCGGAGCCAGTAATTTTATTTAGAATACCATTTATTAAAATTAAATTATTAAATTCATTTCCCGGGGCCTCATCTAGAAATTGGGACACTAACTGGTCGCCTAATTTTATGAAACGGGTAAGTACATTTGAGTTCCCGTCGAACTCGGGAAGTAATCGCAATGATTTCGAAATTATGTCCAATTTGTCCATGTTTTCACAGTAATCTACGGTCTCCTCACTATTATCTGTATTAAAATAATTTAATAAATTACCTAAGTCTCTATTAACGTCTTGTGATTTTAACCTAGCACTATTTACTAACCTACGGGATTTCGAAGATTCTCGTGGGTGAAAAATCTTGAAAAATTATTAAAATATATTAAAATAAAGGAAGTGGAACTTAGGAAGTAGGGGTGTAGCAACTTCAGAGCAGTTCTAAAGTACTTACATAAAATATATGGTCCTTTTTGCGTATCGATTTTTGGATACTTCCTCCTGGCGACAGCTCTTCCAAGTTCGAATACTCAGCAGCGGTGCTAATAAGGCACCCGGTCGGCTCGCGAACACGATTTTCGATTTTTTTGAAAAATTTACGATGCCCACGAACGACCGTGAGTATCCTACCGACTGCGCCAATTACGAAGGCTGCGGCCGGAGGTCTTAAAAAAACCAAAATTTCTTAGAATGATTTTAATAAAAATTAAATTACAAATATTACTACAGCTAACTAGCCTAGGTGTTGACTGGTCGATGTGTGAACCAAGAGTGCTGGTCCGTCGTGGTGGTGTTATCGGCGTTCGGTACATCACGTTGCGGGACAGGCCGCTCTTTGTGCTGAGTCGGCGCCGGCGGCTCGTATGACCGTATAATTCTGTCAACGGTTTTAGTGGAAGCACGTGCATTCACGTTACTATGTTGCACAAAGGACGTTATTGTGTTGTGATTGGTGTCGAGTACTTCATAAGTGGTTCAGGGAGGCCGAGGGACGTAACACGCCGCTAACTCAGGTCGTGTTCTTGACAGATTTTCTGTCAACAAGTGGCGTTGATATCTTCTGTTATACAGGCCTCGTCGACACAGCGCACAGTTGGATTGTTGTTCCATTTTGATAAACCAGTTCAAGTAGCAAATATCGGTAAGTCCAGAGCACTAGCGGAAGTCAACGTTTAAAGCGGGAAACAGTCCAGTAAGATAGCAGGGGTCACAGGTAAACACGAGATAGATAACAAGAGGAAAACATAAACAGCAACTAACAAAGCGTCGTCACGAGCGCAAAACGAACGAGAGACTAACCATATTGACGAGTGCCCACGCGCCGGTGTCGCAGGAACCGGTTTGGGTAGAAGCTGCGTCCCGGCGACTTTGGGGCTTAGAGGTGCGCGATATTTGAAGTAACGAAACACAAAAATACACACAGGAATCATTATTGTAGTGATTTTTAATGATTTTTTGTAAGGATATGGAAAATGTATATAAATATAAATATTTCCGAACTCACAAAGATCTCAGACTGGTCGTCATAGTAAAAGTTGTTCGTCTTAAAACATACTTTCTAAATATACCACATTGATGGCTATTGGACCGGGTACCATAATGCCCGTTGTCCTTTATTTTTTTAATTAAGGCAATCAAATAAATCTTTGCATTGCTGTACAAAATCAGAAGTGTTTATTGCAATACTGCTCATCAACTCTCCGCTCTCAAAGGCTGTTTTAATGGCTGTTGCTACTTTATGGCTTAAAACTTGGGTTGCGTATTTAACTTTCATCTTTTGGAAATTATTTGGTTTGATGTGCACTGGCGTCAATTTCTTTAATGATTTGCTTTTATTATTTTTATCTATATTATATACATTAATTACATCGTTAAAAGAAATCAAATTGCCATTTAAATCGAAATCCTGATCTAATAAATTATTTCTTATATTTTTAACTAAATGAGGAGCGTCGAAAATAGCAAAAATTTTTCGACCGTTAATAAAATAAAATGGATAATCAGCTGATGCACCCAGGCTTTTAATTCCTTTCACGTATGTAGTGGCTTGATCACAAATCGTGACTTTTGGTATCAAGCCACTATCAAGCAATTTATTATTTTTTCTAATAGAGACTCTAATTACAAATTATTAGAATCAACTGTTTTCGACGATTAGGAAGAGGAAGTTTCCAAGACCCGTAAATCCCTCTAGCAATAAACACTAATGCATATTTAGCTTCCTTTGAAAAACGTTCCCATCACCAAAATCTTCAAAACCCTCAATCAAATCATACCGTAAAACGGGGCTAATTGGTACAGTTTTTTGTATTTACTGATATTTTTTTCAAAAAATTTCTATGGTGACCTTTCTGTAAATATTTTTAATGGATAAAAGTGCCTGACATCTATGTTTTCTTGCAAGACCCAAGCTTCAATTTATATTAAATACGTTTCTTTTTATTTTTTTTATGCTGTCTCAAAAAGCCCCATGGATGGGGATATTTGGAACTATAAATTTCTTGAATAAAAAATCTATAAAAACTATATTTTTTTCCAAATAAAACCTGACAAATGATATTTGGAACAGCAAAAGATAAAATTATGTACCTATTACAATATAGGGATCGACATCATACCTTTGATCAAGTTGGTGATTTTGAATGAGGAAAAAAAAACATGAAATTTTTCATCAAAACTTTTCATTGTTACAAAAATATATTTTTTTTATTGAAATTTAGTTCGCATTAAGCACAATTTTCATTTTAATTGAACAATGAGAAGATAGTTCTTTGAAAAAAAAAATACACTTGCTTGTACAAAAAAAAAACTAAAAAAAATTACTTTGGAACTTCTATCAAAAATCACAAAAAAGTAACAAACTTCTTTCGCTGTTTTCATCGTAAAGGTAACAATACAAATTTAACAAAAATAAAATAACGTACAAAATAAGCAAATTCAAAAGACAATAACATTCTAAGACTATTATAATGACGATTCAGACTTATATTGTCAGACTTATTGGCTTAAATCTAGGCACTAGGTGCCTACAAACTTGTTAACAGTCTTACAAAAATCTTATAAAAAGTTATCAACACTTAACACCTATTGAGAATCATTTAAATCACATATGAGTTTCACAGCTTTGCGTTGATTAGTCGTCTCTTTAATTAAGCACCTAACATTAAAATGTAGATAAGAACAAGAAAATATATGGAATGTCAAGTTAAGTTCTTACATTTTATACAGTAAAGTATGTTTCTTCGTAATCATTTGCTAACATGAACTCTTTAGGACCTGTTTGAATAAGAGAAAGCCTTTTGACAATTGATAAAAACGGAACAGTGTCACGATCATCTTTTTTGGGCACGACAAATTTCAGTGTAGGTTTCTTTACAGTTGATAGGAATTTAATGCAGTAAAAGTTATTTTCTTTGATTTTTTCAATGCATCCTACATAATTACTCAATATTGTTCACCGGGTGTATAGGCGCGAATATAACCAAAGACAAGCTCGAGCTTACCTTTGTTATTTTACTCGACGTTTCGACGCAGTTGCATGCGTCGTGGTCACGAGTGGAAGGCCCAGGCGTGCAAAGAGAGTAAAACCTTTAGAAGTGAATAGGCAGTTAGCGTTTATGCCTTATGTGAAAGGGATTACGGATAAAATTGGAACAGTACTAAAAAAATACTCCATCAAGACTGTATACACACCGTTGTCCAAAGTAGCGAAACATATACGCACTCCTAAGGACACTATTCCATTGAGCACGCCTGGAGTGTACAAGGTAGATTGTAGCTGCGGTAGCTCCTATATTGGTCAAACAAAACGCAGTATAGCGGAGAGAATCAAGGAGCACATTACAGCTGTAAAGAATCGACAGATTAATAAATGCGCAATAGCTGAACACCTGCTGGAGAATGGACCGAACCACTGGATAGAACTGCACGATCCAAAAATCCTGTCGACAGAACGCCGATATTATTCCAGAATTGTGCGTGAAGCGATTGAGATTAACAAACACCATAATTTCAATCGAGAGGACGGATATAAATTGTCATCGACGTGGAAACCGGTGATAAACAAAATTAAATCTCGCGCGGAAAAAAGATCGCCTTGTACAGCCGATGTCATCAGTGTCAATAGTGACTCTTTGAGGGTAGTTGCGGATTCGTCTCAAACCAGGGAACGTCGCAGCCGCCGCACTCCAGTCCACTCGTGACCACGACGCATGCGACTGCGTCGAAACGTCGAGTAAAATAACAAAGGTAAGCTCGAGCTGGTCTTTGGTTATATTCGCGCCTATACACCCGGTGAACAATATTGAGT
>SJJU01007066.1:0-28230 GCA_012932125.1 Conopomorpha cramerella
TCTTTTACTTGGTAGCGGCCGACCTAAATAATTTATTTCTTTTCTTAAAATAATGCTTTCTTTAATATTTCGTACTAGGTGCCTAATTAGTTCGTATAGGTAGGTAGTTCAAAAACATTGTATTTCATATCTTTTTACATTCTACAATGGTGCACATTTTTTTGTTAGGTACCTATTCACCGTGACTTGAAGACTTCCAGACTGTATGTACTGCACAGGAAACACAGACTCCGTCAAGTCATTCCACATAATAGGAAGGTTGGCGCAAACCGTTTGATTCACGTAAATGGAATGCTAACCTGATTATGGAGGACGTTTTGCCGTTATCTTGGTTGTCCCAATATAAACGTGCGTTAGGGGTATTATGATGTGCAACTCCATAGAACACTCTCCAAAATACACCCAATAAAAGATAAATCGATGGCCCCTATTAAGAAACAGAACATGTTCAGGAGAGAAGTTATTTTTGGATATTAAAACTATACTTGTGTTAGTGTATAATCTTTGGTATCTTTGCGTGATGTAATATACGTATACGTTTATAGATCTTAATATCGCCAATCTAACGGTGTACACTATTCTCATATTTCTAAAATTGCACTACCCACATTTTTAATTGGGACCATCAAAATAGACTCCTAGAACCTTGCGGCCAGACAAAGGCCTTTACTCTCTCACGCAAAAACTATTTAATTGATTTCAACGAAACTCTAAAATACTACAGCTTATACATAGACATTACATATACGCTATATTTTATCCCAAATTTCCCACATGAACGTGATGAACTCCGGTTAAAACTGTCGGGGTTCACCTACTTAGTGTAAATAGTTTTGTACTCCAACTGTAGGTACATTTAAGTATGAGTCAACGAACAATTACATTATTTTGTTGGTTGGCATTTCTGAGAACTAGCAAACAGCATCACACAGCCTGAGGTTTTCCCCACTTTCTAGTTCACTTTCACTGCCACAAGAGCACTCCAGACAATCGTCAGTTGTTTTGTCCTGTGTCCGTAACTAACCATATCAGCCAGTCAGCTTTGGCAAATCTAAACACCACTTATTTACTCATCACCACGACTAGCTGAAATTGCTGAAGCTAGGAACTTGAAAATCGGCCCGTATTCTGAAATGTGAATCAAGCACTACTCAGGTAAGTCTTATGATTTGTCTTACTATATTGGCAAGTGTCAAAAAGAGACAAATGCTACTCAAGCATTTATTTTTATTTCAAGAATATTGGCCTGTTACTCATCCATCAACACCCATCAGCTAGCAACTTGAAAAGCATATTATAGGTTTTTGAAGGTGTTCAGGTAGAGTCCTCCTAAAGGCGGATTAAAGAAAATACTAGGATTAGGTATACGTATGAAAAACTGACTAAATGACGATCGCGGGGCATCCTTTAGTATCTTCATGATACGCAAATACCACTATGTCACCTACGTGGTTCACTCAACATCGCCTAACGAAAACCGCTGTAGCTGTTGAAGGTAGAAATTTCGGGAATAAACATTTGCAATGACGTTAGAGGTAAAAAGTTCAGCTAAAGAAAAATGTTTTACGTATTACACATAAACACTGAACCGTGGTCCAAATTTTGCGACGTCCAATAAAATGTGGTTCACGATGTGAGACAATTATGTGGCTGGAGGTAATTGGATTTTTTGCAAGCTAGACGATTTGCGACCTTGCCAGTCGGAAGTCGTCAAGGACGTGAGCATTGAGTTGTCAAATCTCTTTCATTATTGTAAACTCCAGAAGCTTCTCGGTATAAGATCTCGGGTTATCTTTACTGTACTTAGAAATCAATTGGAAGAGTACCTAGATCTTGACGTCTAAATTGTATATTTACACTAGCAAACCAGGCGAACTCCGTTTCGCCACCAGATGGGTTCGTTTCGTTTACCCGCTTTTCTGTTGAATTTTTTTCTGAATTTTCTTTGCTATAAACCTCACGGAGCCCGAGACCTTTCCAACGAATGCAGAACCGTGGAAATCGGTTCGTGCGTTCTGGAGTTTAGCGTCAGGGAGGAAAACCCGACTTATTTTTATATATTTACATGTACCGAGACTACGAAAAATCGAGATGTTATGTTTATATACACTCGCATCGATCATGCGATCGTTAAAAAAGTCGAGACTGGAAGGCGCTGAAATCAAACGAACGTTTTGTGCGTCGTCGTTGCTTTTTGACCACAGCCGATATTGCGACTCAAAAATAGTAAAAGGGAAAAGTAGAGAAAATATATCGATGTCACTCCTAAAGTAGCTTTTGCACGTGTTTTCCAAGTTTCTCGCTTCGCTTTCCACTCAAACAGTCCAAAAAAGTAACTTTGCAAGTAGTTGCTTAGTACGTAAATATTAAGAAAGCGTAGACGCAATTTCATAGAAATGACTTCGCACTCCGCGAAAAAAGAAGAAATAAAATCAAAACATCATTGTTAAATCCGGCCTACTTAGTCCATCACAACAACACCGTGTGATTCACAATTTTAGACTTTCATCTGACCCAGATTACAGTTGAAAATTGTTTGTTGTTTACAAAGTTTAAAAGTGACAGTATCGACAATGATGGTATAGTCAGAGTAGATCAGGGTTAGAAGGAGTGAAGCTTACATTCTACCACTTTCACTGACCCCATTTTGAATCTTCTCGAAAAGCCATCGTCCTTGAGGGTCTTTTTTTATTTGTACTTGATATGTTTTTCTTTCAATTCACTTTCATTGGGATTTAAGAATGGTGAGGTATTCGATGGTTGCGGCTGCAGCCAGTCAGTAAAGTGTGAAAGGATCATAAAATTTGTTTTGCTCTGTTCTTATGTAAGTGGGAGGTACCATGGCTTTCGGAAAAAAACCCTGAGCAGTGATTTTGTTTGTTTGAAGTGTTATTGGTTTGCATTTCAACACGTTATTTTCAACGATTTTCTGGTGATTATGTGATTACTATGTAGTTTAAGGGATAGTACCATACTCAGTCACATAATGCTGGACGGGGACCTCCCCCAGTGATTTCATTTGGGTTGAAATAATCGCCACGCTTGGCAGGCGCAGTGTTGTGGTTTAACTCACAGAGAGCGTTGCTCCGGATTCTCTGAAGAGCTCCCTCGGTCGCCTCATACGACCTCCATGACGGGATAAGTTGGGCTGGGGGGATGGTGACACATTAATTCTATTCGCCGTCACCACACGGCATAGAGGTAGTATACCTGAGCACTATCAGCTTAAGCCCTTGGCTAGTCCATAGTTAAAGCCGCACGTATACAGACGAAATGTAAGTTGTAAACAGATTCCGCCACTAAAAACTATAATATAAGGTACAGAAGGGCACCACTACACAGGACTAGATTTGGTACTTGCTACGAACCTGAAACACCTTTCGTGCCTCATCTACATTCACAGCAATCTTTTCATACAGACTTGTCGCACACGACTTTTAAGTAAGTACTTGTTACGGCGTCACTGACTTGATAAACGTCAAGACAAGGCAAAGCAAGGTCTACCTTTACAGAGATACTCATTAAAATTTTCTATATACTTGTCATCTTTCCTAAATATTAATCTCCTTTCATCCATTCTTTCCTAGTTACCAAATAATGGAAGCTATTTCCCTCCCTTGTGACAGTCACCTTCTTTTAATTAATTTAAAACTTCGAAATTCTGCGTGATTCTGTACCATATGCGTGGTCTCATCTTCTTTACCTACTGAGCTGCCACTAAGTTCTTATGTTATAGAACTAGTTAACTAGATTTAAGAAAAATGTTTTAATGTGTTATTTTACTGAGTGATTAAAATTGTATGTACCATAGTTGTTTTTTATGTTAATTTCTTATTTCATTGTTTTAATTTTAAATGTGTTTAACCTGTTAGATATTAATGGTAAATGTCGCATTGGCACTCTGTAAGGCTCTTGTTTTGGAATATATGATAAATAAATTATAAATACATTGTTTATACCCTAGTTTGGGCTGCTCCTTTTTTAACGGATTCAGAGTTTCCTATAAGCGCTCCTTATAGAATACCCTGTGGGAAAGTCTGGGCCGTTATCAGCTCAACATTTAGGTATTTTCAAGCCGTTTAAAGGTTCAGTTTAACGACTACTATTAAGAGAGTAACCGGTATCTACCGAGTCTATCATGCCGTCTATCTGAAGCTAGGAAGTGTTAGAAATTAACCACTTCCAAACGGTCCCCAGTAGTTGTTTGTCGCTAATATTGTCTCGAATCTCTGATACTTTTATTGATTGAAATATTATTATCAATACATAGTATAAAACAAAATCGCATCTCCCTGCCTGCCCCTGTGTATGCTATGATGAAAACATCGCAATGGATTTTTATGCGGTTTTCTTCAGTAGAAAAAGTGATATTTGGGGAAGGTTTATGAAATACATGGATATATTACACTTCACGCCTTTTAATCCCAAAGGCAGAGGCACGTGCTAAGCAGACGCCCAAGGTTCCCCAAGCGTGTTTAATCCAACTTGACAGTATTTCATCATCAGCCACATGACGTCCACAGCTAGACGAGGGCCTACCCCAATAATTCCATGATCAATTGCAGGGAAATGCCAATAATCGGCACGTTTGGCAGGCGGGTTGGCGATCGCAGTGGTGTATTGGTTTAACTCAAAGAGAGCGCTGCCCTTCACTGCCCGTCTTCTGGAAAGTTCCCTCGATCGCTTCTTAGGACCT
Organism: Conopomorpha cramerella; assembly: GCA_012932125.1. Taxonomy (NCBI): domain Eukaryota; kingdom Metazoa; phylum Arthropoda; class Insecta; order Lepidoptera; family Gracillariidae; genus Conopomorpha; species Conopomorpha cramerella. The sequence goes on from SJJU01007066.1 coordinate 4,697, forward strand.
CCAAGACGGGAATAGTTGGGCTGGAGTGGTAACACACGTATTCTATACTGAATATTTACGGGTCTAAATATTCTACGCTTAATATCATACATTATACGCGCCATGATGCCTCGCTAGCCGTGTGGTGACGGCGAATAGAATACATGTGTCACCACCCAGCCCAACATTTCCCGTCATGGGGGTCGTAAGAGGCGACTGAGGGAGCTCTCCAGAGAACGGGCAGCCGCGCTCTCTGTGAGTTAAACCACAACACCACTGCGATCGCCAACCCGCCTGCCAAGCGTGGCGATTACTGGCATTTCACCCCAAATGACTGATCTCATTGGGGGAGGCCCTCGTCCAGCAGTGGACGTTATGTGGCTGATGATGATGATACACTCCAGACCAGTAACGGTATTTTTTACCATACTTGAATAATTTATTACCTCAACGCCGGCCGTGGTGACGTTAGCCAGGTTACGCAGGTACGCATTGATTTCTCGAGCCTACAAAATTCCAGAATGATCGTAAAAATCCGCCAACTTCGCACGCGGTGTCAGTGACCTCGACGACTTTGACCTGAACGTTGCTCCACATTCGAACAAGTGAAAGTCAGTGCATCCATCAAGTAAGTTGGTGAAAGTACCGCGCGAACTCTGTGCTACCACGAAATACTTTATCGAGACACTAGTTCGTCTTATAAAACTTTTCGATTCGTGGATCACGATATAATGGTTACGTTGGGCGATCGATTTTCGTACACCCTGTCTACCGTAGTATGTTGACCTTTGTGCTATACTTATGGGCCTTTAAATAGAGGCGGATATAGCATGTCTCAAGTTAACGTTTCAATTGCTTATTGGCAGTCCGCGTAGATCGCTCAGATCCATTTTCCGCAATCTCCTTCGCAGTGCAAATTGTATATCATATGCAGGTCAGATGATGTTGGTTTTATAGATTAAAATTTTGTATGTACCTGCGTACCTACTGAACTTTTAATGCGATTTTTGTGAGAGAAATTCGCCGACTTTTCCCACGGCACGTGTGTGGTCGATGAATGTCAGCGAGGGGTGGGCACACCTTAATGCCCGTTCTGTTCTGAAATCCGATGTTGACGGACAACATATTGTTGTTTTTTTTTTATAACTTCCTTATACGGAACTGGTAAAGAGAAACCCATAGTAAGTTATCTGCTTGTGTTATAGTTACTTTTATGTGAAATCGATTAATTTGTATGTCTTGTGCAGGTTTTGGAGGTAGATATGAGATTTATATTTGCCGTATTTATACCAAAACGTAGCGTAACAAGGCAGTCAGTCGGATAGATTTGCCAGCCATTACACGACGTCTAGGTACTTGCTCCGTTCATTTTAATTAACTCAAATGGGGCTAGCTCAATGCTATGGGTGTACAAATACCTTAAAAAGTTATAGGGGACAGCCAAGATGATTTGAGAGATCCTCCGCGAGGTAGGTGTACATATCTGTTGGCCAAATGAATGATGTATAACAGTGGTATTTATCAAGTTAGGCCAGTGTTATTGATTGCTTGAAGGTCTCAAAATACGAACTACACACATCAAAAGCGTCTAGGTCTCAAGAACATTTTTAGCTCTAAACTTTTTTTATTTATTTAAATCAAATCTAATCTTCTGGATTGGTCTCCTACCTAATTCCCCATTCCTGTATCAATGACTTATCATCACATTTTGAATAAATTATGAATTAATTCAGTTTTTGTAAAATATATTCTTGATTGCAATCTTCTAAAATTTTTGATGTGTGTAGTTGGTTTAAGTTCATCATAATCAGCTCATATTTTTAAAGAAAATGAAACAATTAGACGAAACAAACACAGAAATCCACAAGTTAACATTGTTGGTTTAGACGTGGCGGATGCAAAATCGAGGGGAAAATCGTAGTTTCTTGGTTGGAGTCGTTCTCTTTTGTCTAAAATTATCATTGAACCTTTCGCTTCCCGCTGTCTGGCAATATGTTTGGATCTTTAAAACTGCGCAATGGATTTTGATGCGGTTTAATTTATAGAAAGAGTGATTTGTGAGGAAGCCTATACTTGTCCACTGTTGGACATACGCCTGTCCAATTGCACGCCACTGTGATCTATTTTCGGCTTCTCATCATCATCAGCCCACCTTGGGGAACATCTAATATTTTGATAATTTCTAATGGAGCTGACTGCTGACAGACCGATCGCTGTCGCCATATTGATCATTTTGACGAAACGAGTTTTCTTTTCATTGAAACCGACTGACATCTGCCGGGGTTGAAAATTATCATCTCACCTACCTCTCTGTCTGGCAATATGCTTAGATCTTTAAAACTACGCAATGGATTTTGATGCGGTATAGTTATAGAAAGAGTGATTTGTGAGAAAAGTTTATATGATGTATAATACAAGTTACTAATTCATATTGAAAAAACAACATTTGCCGGGTCAGCTAATACATAATTCTTCCTCACCCTGCAATGTACAGACGGCAAATAAACTCGTCTTCCATCCTAAGGTTGGGAATTGTCTGAATATCATACGGTTAATGAGATAATTTTACAATGAAACAACTCTGCCTTATTGATGTTTTACTGACACAGTAAGTGTCAACAAAACTGATAATGAGAAGTTTTCTAAAGAAACAATCTTATCGGAAGATAGAATGATAAATATAAAGATAGATGATTTGGGAAACAGAAAGCGACTTGGAAATGCGTATTTATTTTGTTTAGTAGCGAACTTCTTATGTCAGATCAAGTTTGATGATTGTGATCATGCAGGTTTTTTATAAACCACTACAAACAAGCGTTTGACCACAATCCTGTCTGATGTTAAGCAGCGATGTGGTCTCCGATGTAGAACACTAATTGTTCATCATCACATTTCACACACCATTTTTCCACTTCCCCGCATTATCGCCTTAGTCAAAGTTGTATTGATGATCTCAACAACGTTTCGGGTATTTCCGATCTCTCACCCTAGAGTTTTCACCCTAGGGTGAAAACTGGGAAACGTATGTCCGGGAATTTACACCAAGCTGGGTAAATAACAGGAATCTTGATCTATACTCACGTCCTATTCACCACCCCGATAATGTACAGTTGACTACCAACACACTTGAAAGTATGTATGTACGTTTCCCAGTTTTCACCCTAGGGTGAAAACTCTAGGGTGAGAGATCGGAAATACCCAACGTTTCTAAGATCATATCTCGGGGTTCTTTTACACTCTGCATATACGAAGTCACCATACTGATTGAACATTTTAGCGAAGCGTCAATGACACCGGATGACATCTGCCGAGCGTAGCCGGGTTTTCGTTTAGTTATTACTTTAAACGCTAAAGTTTTGGACGAGTGTATGAGTATTGGTTACTCTTACACGCAAAAACTAATGAACCTCTATAATAATGTAGGGTGTTTCTCGTTTTCCTAGAGCAGGAAAAGGACGAACTGTTTTTTGTTTTTACAGGATATTCCCACCCATTTTCCCACCACTGTGACTCCTGTTAGAGCCAGGATTGTTGAATATCGTCATGTTCTACAGAATAAATGGATATTACCCATAGTATAGGAATAGCAGCTTTATTTTATCCCGAATTTCCCACGGGAACGGGAAATTCTGCGGGTAACACCGCTGGGGTACGTCTAAGTAAACATAACTCTAAGCTAATGAACACCTTCCGCATTTGAGAAAACAAAATGCGACGCGCCTCTCAAAACATACGAGAACCATTTTAATAATTACAGCTTGCGTTCCAAGTTCATAATTTCCATGCAGTGTCATCACACCTTGTATAAGCTAACCGTGTGAAACAATCGATGTTAAACCTGCGCGTGAGTCGATAAGCCTTGCACTGAGACCAACCGAAAGAGAAAATGTGAGGCAGAATTTCCAACAACTATACTTACGCACATGTATGTACACATCATTGCACATCCCAACGCATTTCCCACTTACCTTATGTATCACATTCCAACCACACTTAGATATAAATAACTAGGAACCCAGACAGGTGGTAGCAACAGGTTGTTTGAACTCAGTCGCCTCTCTGTGACCGCGAAATAATTTTCAAGACTACATCGACTCATGCTTGCCGCACACATAGACATTGCCTGTCAGTACAGTCGTCTCGCTACCACACTGCCTCTGTGGTGGTAGTCGTGAGAAACTTGCCCTCGTGTGCTAGTACGTTCTATCTCCAGTTATTAAGCATGCTAATATCAACTGTAAACTCAACGTTGTAAGGACGACGGTCGTGTAATGCAATGCAAGTAATTAGTACGTCACAGCGTAAGAGATACGTGGTATAGTTGCTATCTTGTTCGAAACGTCCGCGAACGAAGGTACGTTCAACTTTTAGCCCAGTAAACTCTCGGAGGTCATTCACCCAATACTTATTGTCAACTGACGGCTGTAGAGGGAGACAGCGCGAGTCTCGTATAGCGTCGTCTCTGTCTTGCTCCATGATGATTAGAACTTTTTATCTTGTATTCGGCTGTTGGGTTTGTTAACTTTTTTATACTTTATGCGTGCCTGGTACATTCGACGTTTTGAGTTGTCGATATTGATAGATAGACGGGGCGACTTTGATAATTTAGCTGTCAATGAATGCCATATCGTCGTTTAGTTTTGGAGTAGAAAACTAATATGAAATTATCGATAAGTATTTTCGCATAATTTCAAACATACGTGATTACTTGATTTTTTTTTTTAAATACGACAGCTACTTTATCGACAACATCGATAGATTCAAATTGATGCTCTTCACTATCCATATTGAATTGGAACGTCTACAAAGAAGGTTTAGAAAGAACTTCTTTTCATATTTTAATATTCTGTTTTTAGCAAAGGTGGTATCTGAGTATAACACAAGTTCTGAATTTCAATATATTTTAGTACGATATACGCAATAATTATTTAATTACTCAAGAGGATAGGTATTTTGCCTACACTACCAGTACTATGTAGATACATTATTTCAATACCGGCTAATTTACGGGGTCATGATCCGGATCATTTTTTTCTAACTTAGATAATTATAGCGATTCCATCACTATAATAGGCCATGACCACCAGGTCACCTGTATAAGTAAGTAATCATATTGGGAGAAAATATCTAGGAACTTTTACCCCTGGATTCCCTTTTGTGGTAACTAAAATACAAGATCTGGGGAGTCTATTTTTGATATAACTTTTGATATGCATACTTCCTTAAAATGTTTTCTTTTTACCGTGACAAATTTATACTTTGCACCTACATGCATAATATTTTACAACACGACGGGTTCGAACCAGCGATTCCAAGTCCGGAAGTTGTTGTATCAAGTGGAGATGTTAATGTGGTTTCTATTTTTACCATAAATAAATTCCTATCATTTCTTACATGCAGTTCTTTCTAAATGAAGAGTGGCTTTGTAAGGAACACAAAAATTCCCCCAACATTTCCCGCCCGTCCGTCAAGGAACACTTTCTTCAAATTCTGCTCTCCTAGTACATTGCTGGCCACTGTTGGTTCATTTTAGTTTCAATCATTCTTTTTGGTTGAAGGCGCATTTGTTTGGAAATTATATCCTATTTCAATAACCATTGAAAGGATTTTACATTGTACGATTGTGTGTGTTAAACACACTTAGTTAACCGATGTTGGACGTTGTTGGAGTTGTCATAAACACTCCACATAAGACATGAAGAGAGTGTATTTGAATGTATCAGTATTTGGTTATTTTCAGGTTTGTGATTGAACAATACAAACCTTACGTTTTTAACCGTCTTAAAAAAGTGTAGGTTCTCAATTCCTATTTTTTATATTTATTACCTCAAAATTTTTCACTGGGTGAACCGATTAGGATGATATTTTTTTGTTTGAAAGCTGCTGTTTGGAAAATCACAAATCTGTAAAATACTGGTTGTCGTCGGTTCTTTTTTTTCTTGAAAGTTATTAGACCTGTATTATGAGGAGTGAATGAAGCCCTTCTTACCCCTTTGGGAAACGGGCGTAACTTAATTACTGTGAACGAAGTGACATCGTGTTAAGTGGAAGAGAGTCTACCTCTCTGGCAAAGAGGAGGTGATATGTCTATGTATGTAAGAGCTGAGACAGATAACCGATTTGGCGACTAGCCAAAGGTGCCATGTGTTCGAATCGGATATCCGTGTTGACAGACACGTCAATGTGAATTGAACTACATCAATACATAGTATAAAGTCGCCTCCCGCTGTCTGTCCCTCCCTATGTATGCTCAGTTTTTTTTTATTACAAAACGGATTTTGATACAGTTTTCTTTTGTAGATAGAGTGATTCTTGAGGAAGGTTTATATGAATAGTACATGCAAACGATAGTGGAGAAACACGGTTTAGCAAAACAACGTTTGCCGGGTCAGCTAGTTATTCATATGTATACAAGGCTTATAGTACATTGGTATGATTACCTATATCACTTATTTTATACCAATCTTATTTTTTTAAACAAATTGAACAAGCGGTTGACCACTATTAAATTAAATTAAATTAGTTTTGTCTTGCTGCATTTTGTCATAAGATGGTCACAAGCTCGCATGGTCACAAAGGCTACCTTACCCACCGGACGCCATGTCATTTACGTCAATTTTCCACTGACACGGCGTCCCAAAGTACCAGGAATCCATAGAATGTACAGACGTCGCTCATAATGCACTAGGAGCCCAGACAAGCCGCCTTGATCGGCCACCGACCTTTTAGCCCAGTGCTGTCTATGAGAGACAAGACCGGGTGATGTTTTTAAACGGGTTAGCCATCCTATTACAGGGTGTTGCGGAAAATAGATAATCCTGAGATATGGTAAAATACTTTACAAAATAGATATAAAACTCTGATAACAAGGTATTGCAATTATATTATGCAAATGTGAATCCGGTATGACGCGGAGTTGCACTTTATCTTTTATATTTGATTGAGTTAATGACAAGTTTACAGATAGGCGGTTCAGATAAGCTAAAATTATGTTAACGAAGACATTGAGTGGGTTATTTAAAACTAACTGACTCAGCAAAGGTTGTTTTGACAAAATACATTATTAACTATGTTTTTCTGCTATTATATGCATGTATTACACAAATAATCCTTTATTAAAAATCACTCTATAGACAGCGGGAGGCGACTTTGTTTTTATACTATGTATTGATATCATGTATTATAATAAAAAAAATGTCCTGACAGCTATATGCCAATGCATTTTCTATTATAATCTAGGTTATTTAAAATAGGTTAAACATAATAAAATATAAAACAATGATATTAGGGGTCCCATAACACCAATATTCTGGCTACAAGTGACCTCAGCGAATATTTAAAGAAATTATGGATTTAATTACGTCCATCATTACTGTTATAAACTTTAATTATACCGAGTATTTTGCTGACACATTTACTTAATTTTTGATAAAACCCAATGTTTGCCGTCTGCTACGATATGTTCCATATCCAAAGTTCTTACCGGAACTATCTAAATCTCTCCCCAGTTTGTTCAAAGTTTAATAAAGGTATTTTTCATTTTAGCAGTAAAATGTAGTTTTTTTTGGACATCAGGTACCAGGCCTCCTTATAGTACGTACATATGCATGATAAATGCATCGCTAATTAGAGTAAAATGACTAAGTACAGTATATAAGTACTACTTCTAATACTGTGGTGTTGTTAGCCTTAGTAATGAATGCTATTTTCTTCGTGTATAAAAAAAGATCTCTTCCGGGGTTATAAAATATAATAATCAAAGGCAAAGAGAAGGTAATGACCTACAGTAGCACATATCTGCTAAAGAAAAATCACAATTTCATATTACATAACACAAGTAAGTATTATAACAAAAAAATGGAATGTTTCCATTGGTTGGTTACCTTCTTATACAAACTGCACGCAATATCTGAGCTTCTTTAACTTAGTTATCGCGTGAAACTAGAGCTCACATACTCAAGCATGTGTGTTTAGCTAATAGGAGTAAAAATGCTAAATGAAACCACTTTGGGTGAAAAGTCTTTGATGCTAAGCATTTTGTATGTACTAAGGTAGCATGTAATGTAGGTAGATTCACACTAAAGCTGGCATTCTCGACATTGCGTGATGCACATAGTAAAATGGCTACTTTGTGTTTTTTTTTTCATATAATTGCCAGTCTTGTGTCACGGACGGACAGTTCCCTGTTTACACTTATTACAGGTGTTGTATGAATTTCGTTGACTCGCTGTCAATTAAATGAACAAAAAAAAACATCGATTATTCCTTCAGCCATGATATGTTTTGAATTGGAGAGATTATCGGCTTCATCAATATTTATCTGTACATTTATTGATTGGTTAATTTATTTATTGGTTAGGGTATAACTGACACGCTCGGTGATTCGGAGATCTGATGCGAATTTGTCTGTTTGTAATTTTGCAGCTAAATATACAGAGTATAAAAGGACCCTGAGCAATGTTCTTAGAAACGTTGTTGGGCTCGTCAATATGAACAAGTTTTACACGGGAGACAACGTAGGGAAATGAATAAAAAATTTCAACCCCCATACAAAATGTCATCTGCCGAGGCAAAAGTTTGTCTATTATATATGGACATGAAAGTTCTTTTTTGCGTTTGCCTGCAATACCGTTTTAGTAAAAGTTGTTCATATTTCTTCGAGACCTTTCCAACGAATCCAAAACCGTGGAAATCGGTTCGAGCGTTCTGGAGTTATAGCGCCAGGAAGGAAAACCCGACTTATTTTTATATAGTAGATATCATCATGTCAGCCCACTGACGTCCACTGCTGGACATAGGCCTCCGTAAAGGCTCGCTACAAATGATCGGTCTTGTGCCTTTCTCCGCTAATGAAGTTGCACTGTTAACCAGATCTTTGGAACAAACTGTATATTTTCTTAAAATACATCGCGTACTTAAGGTATATTAGGGGTCTTTAAAGTGGCTATCAAGACACTACAACCTTATATTTCGTATACCGAAACCTGCCAATTATTTGACTTAAAATAATATGGCTTACATAAAGAAATTATACGAGTAAAGGTAGACCACGCAAAATGTTCACAGATCAAATAAATTTCCTTTTTTTTTAAAGGAGTATTTTAAAACTGAAATACATGCGCACATAATGCTTGTCTTTTATAAGGATCCATTCATTAATTAAGATCTCATGATATACCAGCCGCTGTGTGGTGACGGCGAATAGAATACACGTGTCACCACCCCAGCGCAACTATTCCCGTCGTGGATGTAGAAAGAGGCGACCTCGAGGAAGAGGAACTCCAGAATACGGACAGCATCGCTCTTTGCGAGATAAACCATAACATCACTGCGATCGCTCACCTTCTACCAAATACGGTGATTATTGGTATTTCCCTCCAAATAATCATGGAAATCATTAGGGGAACATCCCCTACCCGTACCGCTGGTACAAAGGATATTTACAAGATGTCGCAATGCCTTCCTTTCCACTGCCTGCTCTGGCATCAAAGCAGCTCAGCCTTCGCGCAGTCAGCTCGCCGTCGACAGTGCGCCTCCACGTGTTAACGGGAGGATCATCATCGCCACTGCTGGACATAAGCCTCCGCAAAGACGCGGCACAACGACCGGTTTTGGGCTTCGGGCATACGACTCGTAGGACCCATGGGGTCTGAAAGTCCTGGCGGCCACGAATGGGAAAACGCAGCGTGGGCAGACCTCCATCAAGGTGGCAAGTAGAGAGAGACCCCCATGAGCTAAGGCTGATGTATGTAGAGTACATACATACCTCTTTTTTGAATCTAATACTTGTGAAGAATTGTTTGTAGTCGAAGCTTGGTCGATATTCGTTAGTGCTTTTATTACCCGTTTATGGTAAAATATGCAATTCCCTCATTGGATCTTTGTAATGTAGAGTTCCTTCTCCAATAAGTACCTACATTATGTGACATAATAAAAAAAGGAATGTTAAGAACAACCAAATAAAAAAATAAAGGATTAACTAAAACATTGTACAACTTTTCTCCTAAGGGCGCTAGTAAAGTAAACTATAAGCACCTTTAATATAATTTAGCTCATATGTTGCTTATGCCATATAAAACGTGGGAAGAAATACAAACAATAATTTTGGTACAATTTCTGCTGTCAAGTTCAGTGAACGCGTTGAAATCTCTCGCGTAGCGCTACGCGGCCGACGTAGCATACTCGTAGACGCTACGTGGGGTTATAGAACTCTGCTACGATATTTTCACAGGAAGTAAAACGACTTAGTAAAAAAAAGTATGTTCTGAACATAGTCATACTGTGTTAAGTCTTTTTACCACCTTGTAAATTTTTATAATGTCAGAAAGTGACAGAAATAGTGTTTACCTTATACCTCTGCCGACCCCTTAATGCGATAGGCGTTGTTAATTTTATATTAATAATATTTAATGCATAAAAAAAAATAGAGAAGATACACCAGTTGCACCAATTGTAATAAGAGTTTAATTACTTACTATCAATAAATGTATTATTTATTGTTTATTATTATGTATTTAAATTATTTTTAAAGTTAAAATAAAGACAGCGGTTGTATACCATAAACAACCTGTTTTTTCTACACCTTTACATTCTAAAAACAACCGAGAGACTACTCTGAGAACGTCGCGCAAACAAAGTAAGCGAAGTCGTAATAAAAAGTAAAGAATTTTTATTTAAACGGGGGAGCCAACTCTAGTAAAACTTTTTTTCTAACTCTTTTTATAAAATGTATGCGCAAACAAGATATATTGTACCAGGCGAGCATAGCGCGAAGGAGATTTCCCAGCCGAACGAGTTTGTGTGCAACACAAACTCACAGACGCACGCACACGAGCGCAACAGCTAATTAACAATCTATTATCTCTGTCTTTCGGCGCGTAATGGCAATTTGAATTCGGATCCTCTGTTGCAATTGGTTATATTTTTTTTCTTCTAAAATTTTTATAATCGGCCAGTGTCTTGGTAGTGTGTTCACTTCTCACGGTTCTACTGTGTCTGTGTGTGTGTGAGTGTTGTATTGTTTTACTGTGTGCGTGCAGTGCAGATGTGTGCGTGCGTCGAGAGCAAGAGACTTGTAGCTTCCTGCTAAGGTTGTTCAACTTTTAGCCCAGTAAACTCTGATTGCACACTGTCGATGCTGTGTTTACACTATGCGTCTTTGTGGGGACTGTGTGATACACTCGTTACTTGAGAATGTGATGAGATTTGTTTTACTGCCGATGATTTTAATGTGATCTCTAGCTGGGAATAGCCCAAGCTCTTTGTTCTGAGACGCGTGGGTAAGCCAGTACTGTTGCGGTGGTGAAGAATTTCTCTGTTGAACTTTTTCAATAATTCTGATCGATGTCACATAAATATTGTGTATTGGATATATAGAGGTAATAATCAGGTTTTAAATAAAATAAAAGTATATTTTTTCCCAATAAATTTTCGTTGTAAAATGTTTAGTAAAAGATTAAAACGATTAACACCTTAATTACTAATCATTAATATCAGAAAGCATCTTGAAACTATTAAGCTATGTAAGCACCTAAATTAATATTTATGTTAATATATGAAGGTTTTTATATAAAAAAACATAAAAAAAGTATTAACATCAATGATTCATTCACCGCCAGAAAGATAGCTACTTACCATTAAAACAATTATAAATGTAAATTAATTAGACATGGGCGTAAACAAAAAAAAAAAAACGTACGAATTCTCATGTGTTCATAAGTAGGTACCTACCTAAACATTTGGCGGATTAGAAATCACACAAAATGGTGTCCAAAAACTTTGTTCTCACAGCAAAGAGTTCAGTGAACTATTTGGACGTTCGTTGTCTTATCTGTCTAGGTCTGGCTGGAAATAATTTTTAACGAAAAAGTTGTTCCAAATTTGAAATGTGCATTATTTATAGCATAATAGCGCCAAATAGCCGCACATTATTGTTTATGGATGAAGCCAGACTGTTTGATTGCAGGAAAGTCGTGTGAAAGTGCGCTTTTATGGTTTTGAAAAGTTTTCGAATTGGTTTTCTCGCACATTTTTTTTTTTGGGTGTGTTGTTTATATTCGATGAGCATTATTATCGATTTGTATTTTCTATTTTGGCACATTTATCAGCGTATGTCTCCTTAACGTTGCTTAACTTTACCAAAGCTTACATTTTTTCTCAGTACTTGCCCAGTCTGGAGATATAGACATGAAGCTATGCTATTCGATGGATGACACTTTACGGGTGATTTTGTTTCAAATATTATACTAGCTTTAATTTCTACTTGCGTACATCTGTACATTTTTTAGTTATTGTGTAAAACATTGGTAGTTAGCACATTATTATTTTTTTTATAACACTTATTTTAGAGCTAATTTAAAGACATCACACATTTTAGTTTTTAAAGTCTATTGAATATCTAATATATAAAATTTCCATGTCACAATGTTAGTTACCGTACTCCTCCGAAACGGCTTTACTGATTTTTACCAAATTTGATATGCGTATTCAGTAGGTCTGAGAATCGGCTACTATCTATTTTTTATGCATCTACAAGTTGTATTTCTCCCAATACACAGGGTACAAAGGCAAATTATTATGGCACAACAAATGTTTGCCGGGACAGCTAGTATTTTATAATTTTTGCCCGCAAATTGATTTTTAGAACTTTTACGCAGTATGAAATGAACACAGTGTGAAAGGCGATCTATAAAACTTTTTTTATAAAACACAATAAACAAACGTTTGACCACCATCTTGCTTAATGGTTTCATTATTATGTGGTTCTTCACAATATGAGCGCTGTGTAGCGTGCATAGGCTCTGAAAAAGAGACATATTAGTACACACTTAATACAGCCGGTTTTGAACCCACAACCTCCCGATCGAAGTCCAAGCACCCGACCATTAAGGTACAGAAGCATTTTTTCATATCGCAAAGTAAATTAATATTTCGGAGTATACATACATCATTATCGAATTTGCGGGTCTCGTCACCGCCGGTGATTCCAAACTGGAGGGTGGAGGGGGGGGGGCTAGGACGGTCATCGAACCTTCCCGTTTGCGACCTCAAATATTCACTAACAACGGCCTAAGTATCCCGCGTCATACGACAGAAAAATGCACCCTATACTAACAAGTGGAAAGTGCATTTCACCTTGCCAATAAAAGAGGGATCATTGCGCTTTGTAGCAATTTAAATCGGCAAACGAAAACGGCTTATGCGCCGAATCGCGTTCAAAGTTATATTTATCTCTAAACCGTATATATTAAAGTTGAAAGTCATGCGTTGCGCGTTCATTTCCTACAATTTCCCGGTCGGCTTATATCAATTAAGAAGGTTAGTGCTAATATATTGAGAAATGGGGGCAAGGGGCTCACGACCGTGCCTCGGCCCTGAATAAGGCCATGGAAATGGTTAGTCATTAACTTTAATGCCTAAGGCATGTGCTGTACAGTGTATTTGAATGTACTAAACGAGGGCATTCTAATCTCTCTCATATTTTTCATCTTACTCATTGATTTAGTCACAAAAAAATAAAAAATAAATACACTTCACGCCTTTAATCCCAAAGAGGGGTAGGCAGAGGCACTTGCTAAAAGCAAATACCCACGGTTCACCAAGCGTATTTAACCCAACGTGACAGGGGGTGAGCCCATCGCCGTTATAGGGTTCACACACCTTGTGGTGTGCGGGTTTCATCACGATGTTGTTGTCCTACACCGTACGAGCGTTGCGTTGCGTACATAGGCTCTGAAAAAGAGTCCCATTGGTACACGTCCAGTAGCCGGACTCGAACCCGGGACCTCCCGGTTACAAGTCAAGGGTCCGACCAACTGGACCACAGACGCTATTTAGTCACAAGAGAAAGTTTAAAGGAACATTTAGTGACCAAGATCTTCGACAGGTGAGTTAACGTAAAGGATATAAAATAGAAGGCCTGACGGAATGTGACATTCAAAGTACTCTAAACTAATCAGAGGAGATCCCGATTTACTCAAGTTCAATCTTCAACAATCTTTGTTCCTCTGGTTGCAGTATCGTCACCACAAATCACGCACACGCACTGAAGACGGGAATCGATCCCTGGACCTACACCCCAGACGAAGGTGTCTCGATCATTGGTCTATTTTAGTCGTATCCATATATGAGCGTGAGAATCCAATGTTAAACTGACAACATTTAATATGTTTTTCGCTGAATATTACAGAAAAAATTAAAAATGAGGGTCCCGTATTTTCCATTTTTATTTTAATAGTATTTATTTTAATATTTTTTAATAGTAGTTTTCATTCATAATTTTTATTTTGAAATCGCTTTCCGTTACGTCATTGCTTTGTGCAAAATAATGAATACTTTAATGCAACGATAAAAACTATCACTGTTATGGTTTGCCACGTCAAATGTCTGTTGCTGTGTGAGTAATGAGTCATCTGTACGAAAACACTATTTAAAAAAAAAAACTCTGAACATGGATCTATAAATTTAGGCATATACCAGTGACGTCATCATTTTTCTCAATTTCCCACAAGGTAACTGAACCTTATAATGGCGTTATACCCTCTATCATGTCAGGTTAATTACGCTTGGTGAACTGTAGGCATTTGCATGGTAAGTACCTCTGCCTACCTCGCTAAAATAATAAAATGCAAGACTTATTTTAAATCATGTAGGACAAGAGACACGATAATGTATCGTTTAACGAGTAACCTTATTTATTTATTTATAATCACACAATAAGCGTTGCATTACAGGTTGCCCTAATAAGCAAAACTTACTAAACAAAAACTCATCATCAGCCACATAACGTCCACTGCTGGACGAGGGCCTCCCCCAATGAGATCCGTCATTTGGGGTGGAATGCCAGTAATCGCCACGCTTGGCAGGCGGGTTGGCGATCGCAGTGGTGTTGTGGTTTAACTCACCGAGAGCGCTGCTGCCCGTTCTCTGGAGAGCTCCCTCGGTCGCCTCTTACGACCCCCATGACGGGAAAAGTTGGGCTGGGGTGGTGACACATGCATTCTATTCGCCGTCACCACACGGCTGAAACTGTCTGTCAAACAAAAACTAATAAACTGAAACTTATGCTTGCTTAATTAAGTAATTTTCAAATTAATAAATATACAAAATAACAAATTAATAAATATACATGAAAAATGAGAAAAGATAGAGATATATGAAACATAACAGTTAACCTAAATTATACAGTCCGTTAATTGTACACTTAGTGACCTCGCTCAGTGTAACCGAAATACGAAGAGCGACATCTTCATCATCAGCCACATAAAATCCACTGCTGGAGAGGGCCTACCCCAGGGGGGAAATGCCAAGAATCGCCACGCTTGGCAGGCGCATTGGGGATCGCAATGGTGTTGTGGTTTAACTCTCAGAGAGCGCTGCTGTCCGTTCAGAGTTGGTATCTTGGTCGCCTCGCCGCGACCTACACGACGGGAAACGTTGGACTGGGGTGGTCACACATATATTCTATTCGCCGTCACGACATGGCCATCTTATTCTTGTCTTATGTTACTTTAATTTTCTAGTAGGTACCTAATAGCTTCTCTACCTACTGATAAAAATAGATCACATAACGTTCCCGTACAATACCTTTACAGAATCACCGATCTCGGCTGACATAACTGCTATTCTGCTCTAATCGTGTTTGTGCAAAAGAGACAAACTATACACAAGTGCCACTTTAGTAGTGATTATAGTTTTAAAATAGGGACCTGAATAGCAAATAACAAAACTAGAAAAACCCGTTACGGCAAGGTTCAACAACATCGGATCATTGCATATTTCAGACTGAAAATGTACTCATGAAAGATTCAATTGCCCCCGGCCCCCATGTTTATGTAGTTGTACGGGGGATTGGGATATTCTATGCCGATTCCTGCCTACATTCATGAAGAAAGCATTAGAAGTGAAAGCTAGAGATCACAAGAAATATAAAAAAAATTACATAGTGTAAAATAAAGTTCTTAGAGGCACAGCATTTAGTTAAGTACAAAAGTAGTTAAGTACAAAAAAAAAATAACAAAAAGAAAAGAGTAAATTCTTTTTGTTATTTTTTTTTGTACTTCATAAATTGTGCCTGTCTTTCATGAACACAGACATTTTCTAACCTAGCTATGAAAGCAGCTGCAACTGCTACCTTCTCGCAAGCAACTTATAACTTTACTTGTTTTGTGGTGCAACTATAGGTAGTTATACCTAACATGTAGAGAAATAAATGATTTAGATGTTTTTTGGTTTTTGAAAGTCGCCTCCGGCTCTCTGTCCCGATGTATGCTTAAATCTTTAAAACTACGCAACGGATTTGATGCGGTTTAGTAGATATAGTGATTCTTAAGGAAGGTTTATATCTTAAAAATCCAGTGTCATGATGTTTGTTCCCAATGAACTCTTCACCAAGGCTACCGATATTCACAAAAGTTGGCATTTATATGTAATTTCGTCCAATTTGAGAGATAGGATAGTTTATATTTATTTCATGACATCCACTGCTGGGCACAGGCCACCCTGGAGGTTATACTAATTTTAAATTCATATTAATAGTTAAGACAGGACAACGTCTGTCGAGTCCACTAGTGTATAATATACATATACATGCATATAACTGAAGTGGAACACGCTAGTGTTAAGACTGGAAATATATAGGTTTTAAAGTGAATAGTTATTGTTTGTGTCCAAAGTACTTGTACTGCTTATGCTGATGATGTGATGTGCAAAAGGTGGAGCTTAAACAGTAAGTGAATGATTATAGTGGTAGCACAAGTGTTTAATTTCACATATTATTAATCAGGGGTTCAATACACGCTCATTTTGTTTTTTTATCATAAATTTATACCTTTTTTTATCACCATGAACAAGCATTTGCCCACCATCCTGCCTGATGTTAAGCAGCGATGTGGTCTACGATGGAGCAGACTTGTTCATTAGGTACCTATTCACCCCCCACTTGAAGACCTTTTCGATCTTTAGTGTCAATTACACAATACTAGAAGCGAAAACTTTTTTTTATGTAGTAAGAACAAGCGTTTGACCACCATCCTGCCTGAGGTTAAGCAGCAATGTGGTCTACGATGGAGCACACTTGTTCATTAGGTACCTATTCACTCGCGACTTGAAGACCTTCAGACTTTAACTTAACATACCGGTAAGACTAATTTACATGGTGCCATTTTCTTGTCTCCAGCATTAAATAAAATCGATGATGTACCAAAAACGAAGACCCTAAACGAAGAGCTTAAATGGGCCTTTAAATTAGGAATAGTACGCTAATCCAAGAGGTCACTGTTACTTTCCTTACAAAATGTCATCTAACACTAACGAAAGCAATAATTCTGCTTTATTGACCATATTAGCCCCTTATAAAGCAAATGGCGAAATCGGTCCTTAATTACTGCCCGTTTTCTTAATAGTCCGGTTAAATTGGCCCATTAAACTATAGTGAAGGAACAACATATTTGCATGTCTAAATTGAAAGGAATGCACGTAACCCTTTCTCTGACGGTAAAAGTATCACCACATTTTGAATAAAAAAAATACACTTCACGCCTTTAATCCCAAAGAGGGGTAGGCAGAGGCACTTGCTAAAAGCAAGTACCCACGGTTCACCAAGCGTATTTAACCCAACGTGACAGGGGGTGAGCCCATCGCCGTTATAGGGTTCACACACCTTGTGGTGTGCGGGTTTCATCACGATGTTGTCCTTCACCGTACGAGCGTTGCGTTGCGTACATAGGCTCTGAAAAAGAGTCCCATTGGTACACGTCCAGTAGCCGGACTCGAAACCCGGGACCTCCCGGTTACAAGTCAAGTATCCGACCATGGACACAGAACGCTCTCTTTTTTTAATATTTTTGAATAAATTATGAATGCATTCAGTTTTTTTAAATAATATATTCATGATTGGCAATTTTTCCTAATGTACTTGATCCCTAAACCACTTTTTGATGTGTGTAAAATATTTTTTACAAAATGCGCTCTAATTGGCACACATAACTTTTTAACGCACAACTTGAGTTGGCTGTAGAAAATGCATTAGCATTAAGTCCGCCATTATGTATTATTGTGCAATAAGATTTAAACAAAGCTTTATTTGCTTTATTTGTAAATAAGGGGTGATGATGATCGAAAGATTAAAAATAAATAAAATTAAAAGTTTATAACCGGGTATTATGGCGCGAAGTTAATCAAAGATAACTAAGATATAAGCTAAATGCTTATCTTTGATCATTTCGCGCCCGTGAAGCCAGCCCAGTTCTTCCTGGCTGAAAGAACTGGGTCTGTCTAAGAACTCAACATCTATATATGTAGGGCATGTGCCACTATCAGTCCTTGTAGTATCGGGCGTGTAGAAATAATATGACAACGGTTATTCCCTGCCTGGTATATAACAGCGCCTAAAATGGGGTCCTTGGGTGTTATGGGTGTCGGTAGTGAGATTACCCGCACCTGCCTAAATGTTTTCCAACAAGGGAAGCGTTTACCCAATGACCTGGTAATTGCCGTTGGCGATGATGCGCAGGGGGCAAGACAACCCCACGATCTGCCCCGTCCTTCGACACACCTACTTATTGTTAATTATAAGTAATGTCAAAACCAATGCCAAATTGTTCATAGCTTAAGACCTACACAATCGATATTTAAAAAGAAAAAGTGAAAAGAGCAAGTTTATTTTTTCAAAGCAACCGGGTTCGATTCCCGAGCTGAATACAGTTCTTTTTTCAAATAAAGTATGAATGCAGTTTTTCTTTTTATCAAAAAGATCGGCAAACATGGTTCCTAAGAACAAATCTTTCGGTATGTCTTATAGTTTCAAGACTTCCCATAACTGACTGATTTGAAATGAACCACCCTGTATACTAAATTAAAAAACCTACCTTCTAATCCTCTAATATCGTAGTTATATAGAGGCACTTGTTAAGAAAATTCCTATTGTTCACGAAGCGCGTTTAACCAAACGTGATAAGAGTGGGCCAATCGCCGTCATAGATTTCACATTCATAATGGTATGCAGATTCCTCAAGGTGTTTTTTTCCTTAAACCGTATGACAGCGTAAATAATGTATACGGTTTGAAAAAACAAACACATTTGGTGGTTGTGATTCTCGTACAAGAATTGCCTTTTGTTTATTATGTACTAGATGTTTCGGCAAACATTTGTGTTGCCATAGGAAGTCGCCTTTGTACCTCGTTAATTGGATGAAATACACCTTTTAAACCTTCCCTGAACTTCCACGTGTAATTCAAGACCAAAATAAGCCAAATCGATCTAGCCGTTCTCGAGTTTTAGCGAGACTAACGAACAGCAATTCATTTTTATATATAAGAAGAAGATAGAAGATTTAAATTCAATGTGTGCGTAATTATATTTATCAAAATATTATTATTATTACCAAACGGTTTGCGTGAACTTTCCAAGTGTGAATTGCCAGGATGTGGAATAACTTGCCAGAGTCTCTGTTTTCTGCGCAGTATAGTCTGGAGGTCCTTAAATCACGGGCTAACAGGTATCATACTGCCTGATGTCATATACGATGCTTAACATCAAGCAGGGTGGTAGTTAAACGTTTGTTTGTAAATTATATTTAAAAAAAGACTTTATAAGAAAGAATGATAGTGGCGCCATCTATCGAAAATTGTTCGTACCAACTCTGAAACCTTCGTAAACTAATTTTGCTGAAGATCTTTACGTGATCAAATACATAGTTTACAATTCTATACAGTTACTTACTACATTATATTTACGCAGACGGCCTGAAGGCATTTTTTCCTTCCATGCTGATGTTTGTCCCATACATTGTCCTAACCCATATTCGTCCACTCGCCAAAAATCAATTACTTAGTTGTAGTCAGTTCTCTAAGTCGAAAAGCCTAATTTAAAACGCAAGATCAGTCATGAGGTGTAAATATCAAGCAATACGTAGTATAAAACAGGGTCACCTCTCGCGTCTGTCCTATGTTGTTATGTACTTATGCTTCGATCTTTAAGGACACGCAACGGATCTTGATGCGTTTATCTTTTAGTTAAAAGAAGGAAGCTTACATATAGTTATATGTATAATACACTCATATATTAATTATCAGCCGTGTGGTGATGGCGAATAGAATACATGTGTCACCACCCCAGCCCAACGTTTCCCGTCTTGGCGGTCGCGGCGAGGCGACCGAGGGAACTCTCCAGAGGACGGGCAGCACCCAATGAACGAGTGTGCTCCATCGAAGACCACATCGCTGCTTACATCAGGCAGGATGGTGGTCTAACGCTTGTCCATTGTGGTTAAAAAAAATCTATTTATAAATAACTGTCACCTTCAGTACCGACTGCTTGAACTCAATCATTTCGTTGACATTAATGCCCCTTAATACACCTAGCGCCATCTTTCATAACTAAGAGAAACAAGGGCCCCAAAAATTCCCCATTCATAGTTTGGGATTAATAAAAACTTGCAACACCGTTTATTACAATGCGAGGTCTTAAAAATGCGAGCAAATGAGGAATGAGGAATCAGGCAGGATCGTGGTCAAACGCTTGTACATAGTGAAAAAATAATACATTTCACGCCTTTTTATCCCAAAGCGCGGTAGGCAGAGGCACTTGCTAAAGCAAATGCCCACAGTTCACCAAGTATATTTAACCCAACGTGAGAAGGGGTGAGCCCATCGCCGTTATAGGGTTCACACACCTCGTGGTGTGCGGGTTTCATCACGATGTTGTCCTTCACCGTGCGAGCATTGCGTTGCATACATAGGCTCTGAAAGAGTCCCATTGGTACACATCAAGTAGCCGGACTCAAACCCGCGATCTCCCGCGGTTACAAGCCAACTGGACCACAGACGCTCCATAGCATAGTGATAAAAAAATACAGTTATATTTATTTATGTCTCTAACTTTGAAAAGCAAGCTTTTTGTGTCAATTGTTGAAACAAATACATACATACGTACATTCGTCCGCGAACCGAAGTCACATATGTCTAGATAAATTGCCATTCATTTTGCGACAGTAAGAAACTTGAATAAATCTCTAAATCTAAATATTTGGAAAGGTACAAAAATGGCCGTGCGCATTCCCAGTCGTCCAGCGTTATTAGAACTCTCCATCCTATTCAATTGTAAGTAGAGAACCGTCTCAGCGTTCAATATCACATACTAAGCTAGAATAGTACGGAATATGCGAATTTTGTTTGACATGTCAACGCCCGGGTATGTGGAGCGCACATCTTTTCAATATTACCCAGGGATTTATACGAAACTAACTATGTCAAATAACGAAGGGTGGGTGGGGGAGAATGAACCTTATGTTGTCTGACTTGTGACCTGTAAACTTTATTAATAGACTAGTCTGTCTCGGAAAACATTTGTTGTGTCTTTTTGCTGGTACTTACTTCATCATCATAATCAGCCACACGAAGTCCACTGCTGGACGAGGGTTTCGGCCAATGACTTCCATGATCATTTGGGGGGAAATGCCAATAATCGCTACACTTGGCAGGAGGGTTGGCGATCGCAGTGGTGTTGTGGTTTAACTCACAGAGAGCGCTGCTGTCCGTTCTCTGGAGAGTTCCCTCGGTCGCCCCTTACGACCCCCACGACGCGACGAGAAAAGTTGGGCTGGGGTGGTGACACATGTATTTATTTATTTATTAAGGTTCACCAACAGCAATCACATTTATACATGCTATTTCTAAAAAGAAAAGAAGAAAAAATACAATAAAAACAAAAATGGACGGCTAATTATAGGTGAACACCACATGCTTAACTTAAAATATCACTGGGTACCTACTTAAATAACTAGAAACAAAATATTACACAAATATTGAAACACTATCTACTCAAGCTCTGACGTAAACACTTTATTATATTCGCCGTCACCACACGGCTACTTAGGTCCTAACATATCCATGGGGTATATAGAGCTCTGCAGATCTCCTTCCATGTAACTCTGTCCAGCACTGGTCGCACCATCTTCGCCGCACTCCAGTCAATGCCCACCGTCTTAAGCTCAGAGTCCACGGAGCGCCGCCGTGTGTGCGTTGCTCTTCGTCGTCTCTTCTTCCACCTATGGCGCCAGTCGAAGGCCACAACCGCCGTATCGTTCGCACCTCTTCGGAGCGCGTGGCCAATCCATCTCCACTTGTGCGGAGCGATTTGTTCGCCTATCGCCCTTTCATACAGCTGGTAGGCAGAAATACTACCGCAAACATCAAAAGTGTCTAGGGATCAAGTACATTTTAGAAGATTGCAATCAAGTATATATTTTTACAAAAACTGAATTCATTCATAATTTATTCAAAATGTGGTGATAAGTCATTGATACAGGCATGGGGAATTAGGTAGGAGACCAATCCAAAAGATTAGATTTGATTTGAATAAATTAGATTTTTTTAGAGCTAAAAATGTTCTTGATCCCTAGAAACTTTTGATGTGTGTAGACAGTAGTAGTAACACTACCGTTAAGTCAGTATTGAAGGTGACAGTTATTTTTTTAAATTATTTGTTTACATGTTATAAAAGTGTCTGAAGCTTGAATAATTCACTCAAATAACAAAATACGTACTAAAATATAACTGAAAAAGTCACCCATCTACTAGCGATATCTAGATAAGATTTTTTTTTGTAGTTTGAAAATTATTCACGTTTTATTTGTCGTACCAAGATTAATAATATAACTTATTCGTTATGAGTATAATTTATTATTATATTACAAACCTCGAAGTAGCATCACAAACATTTCTTTTCACTTACGATACATGATAACTGTTCTAAATAGATCTCTTACTGCGTACAATTTTAATACTAAAGTAGGTGAAAGTATGTGTATGTAATTTTTTCATCAAAGGTGTTCATGTAAAGTGTATGAACAGTTCATTTTGTACAGTAACCGGTGACATCTCAATAATACGCTACAATAATAATCGGACAAAAGTGTAAAAAAAAACATGTTTCGGGCACAACGATTGACCGGTGTAGTACAAGACAGGCAGGATATACAGGGTGATGTTTGTTATTCCTTTTTTTAAACTTAACAAATATATACCTCGCGACACCGAAACTCCCACCGAAACCTATTATAACTCTACCTAAGATTACACCTGTCTAAACTTCTGATATATTGCATGGCGTCCACTGCTGGACGAGAGCCACCCCGAATGATTTTCATGATAATTTGGGCGAAATGCCGATAATCGGTACGCTTGGCAGGCGGGTTGGTTATCGCAGTTGTACACTGGTGTTGTGGTTTAACTCACAGAGAGCGCTGCTGGCCGTCCTCTGGAGAGTTCTCTCGATCGCCTCTTACGACTTCTACCACGGAAAAGTTGGCTTGGGCTGGTTTTACAAAATACGCGTCGGAAATAAACAACCCTATACTTTTCGTATTAGAATCACCCTGTATACGTAGGCGTTGGCATGTCCACGTGAGGCGTACGCAGGGCGGGATTAAAAGCTGTGTCCACTGCAGCGAGGCGCGTGCGAGACGCCTCGGCCACCACGTGTGGTCACTATACAATGAATGCATCTGGATCATCAAATTGTACATCATATTTAATATTATAAATGTGAATTTAAG
>SJJU01007075.1:0-20001 GCA_012932125.1 Conopomorpha cramerella
CGCGGGTGAATAAGTACTACTGAACAATGGTGCTCCATCGTAGACCACATCACTGCTTAACATCAGGCAGGATGGTGGTCAAACGCTTGTTCATAGTGATAAAAAAAAACCATGGAACAGAAAAATAATGTTTCGAATGTTTGGTGAGTCTCTTAAAAGAACACTGTCAGTTTAAATGTTTTCTTAAACTTAAATCTTGGATAAATTTACATATACGATCGAGAAAGTAACTCACCGATTTAATTTTACTTTGTGCTGCCAAAATGTTGTCTAACATGTTTTGATCCTCCATGAATATATTATTGTTCGTGTCACCCATCTGCCGCTCGATCATGCCCGGCATCTGAGGAACAAAATTATCAATGACAAAAATTGCAACTTAAATTGTTATGGGTAGGAATGTCCCATAGGGTACTATAGAAAAAAGTTTCTCACTCCCACATTTCCTAGAGAAAGAAAAGGTCAAATTGGACAACAATCGTTTTGAACAAACTTTCGTTCGTTTCAATTATGCCATGTTCTATCTATAGAACAAATGGGAGTTATGAAGTTTACTATGTAAATACCCTCAGGGATAATGCCACTGGGTAAATGGTCTAAACCGAACTTTGCTCATCGTAAATGACATACATAAATTCCCAGTTCTTACAAGATTATAATATTATAGAATTTCTGGGACAGACAGAGTAACTTACCACGTCAATGGCGTCCCTTTCCCGCCTGGACTCGTCGCCGAGCAAGTGAGCAGACTTGGTGACCTTCCTCACGGCGCCCACAGCCTCAGTGAGCTGCAAGTGGGCGCTCTGTGCCTTCTTCGCCGAAATGTTGACGCGCAACTCTTCCGAGTACTCCACAGCTTCAGACACTTCCTGTATGGTGGGGTACTGGTCGCCAGTAGTCGCGTTGACCTCTTTTTGGCATTGTCTGTGAGTGATTTCTGGTTAATAAGAAATGTGTATGGTATTGTGCAAAAATATTTAGTTCTACAAGAAGGAATGACATAATTATGACCATAGCTCACATGGCTTGCTGAGGGTTAACAGTATACCACTATTAAAAGATAGAAATAATTGATGTGCCAGAAACGAAGGTACTTTGATCAAAATATTAAAAAAAAATACAAACAGATAAGAGTCGGTCAATTTATGTAAATTCGTTAATAGTAAGAATACACTTGTATAACTTCCACCGACTGTGGTTTATCGGTTACGTCGCATGGCTTACGATCGGGGGTCAGATAAATAATTACCTCTCAAACCAAAATTGTTTCAAAACAATTCCTTACCCATGACACTGGTTGTTCTTGATAAACGCGTAAATGTCTTTGAACGCCTGCTGTATGTAGGACAGTGTGTTCTGGTCGATGGGGATTGAGCTAGAGCCCGAGCTGCTCGACATCTCGTACGAGCGCGAACTGGCGCCCAGAGACTGCTCTGAACCTGATTTAGAAGAATGTTAAATAAGTGTTTATACAGAGTAATATCCTTATGTATAATTCAGCAACCCATTTTTCATAAGGTATCGATACTCGGAAGCAAAAAACATTTTTTTCTTTACTTGTCGATTTTTCCGGATCACCCTGTAGATGTCCAGGTCACCCGACAAACTTCACGTGTGCTAATTGTGCTAAGGTGTGCTTTCTGCGTAAAAAAGCCAAACAGACACATACCTATGCAAACTTCCGAACCTGTATTTCCAGGAAATTCGTTCACAGACTAATTAACACCCAGCCAGTTTCAAGGTAGAATTAGAAACCAGCAAAACTTTATTGAATTTGTATTTGCGAGTTAACTGCTGCCACCTCTTCTTCGCGATTAGAAAATAAAATCGTGCTACCAAATCAGTACTACTGGGACAATTACCAGAAGAACCTGTCCCATTTGTCCAGAGTGTCATTTGCTGTCGCTTCAGCTCCTTCATTTGCTGTACCAGAGATAAATTCAGCTGCTCCAGCTGCCTTCTGTGTGATATTTCTTCTTGTAGCCGGGAGCTGAGGTCTTCTGGGTACGTTCTGGTAATAGATACATTAATTATTTTATGCTATTTCAAAATCGAGATCGGAATAAATTTCTGGATATTTTCATTAATTTTGCGAAAGAGTACCATGACATTATTTTCATTTTATAGTTTAGAATGCTGTATGACGGTTGAAATATAAGTACCTTCTTATGTTACAAAGAAGATAGATTGGAACATATTTTTGAAAAATACACAAATAAATTCAAAAGCTACTTGACGGATTCTTTCAACTCGCTGCTATCCCTGATCAACCTAGGCTATTTTATCGCAAAATTCCTTCAGGGTAAAACACAGCACAGCTATTATTTTGTAATAAAGAAGAATATTCACTTACTGTTCCTTCTTGACTCCAGTCATTACTGGCTTAGCAGATTTAGGTGGACTACTCCTTGTGGCGGATGGACCTCTGTATCTGACCATACCGTTCCTAAAATTAATTTAATTAGGTTAACACAAGTTTTAAAACTAAGTAGATGGCATGTCAGGGGGCCATCGTCAGCTCTAGGTATGAACAAAATTGTTACTTAGGGTAAATGCCAAGTGATAGAAAAGATAGGTACACATTAGCCGGGTTTCCACACGCAGTTCGATTTGCAGGTTTCCATTGCTGTCATAAAAACAGTTTGAGATTTCCGGAAGACACCTCTGCGTGCTCTTGAGCGGCATACTAAACTGTCGTTATGCGTGTGTGAACCAATAGCTTTTGTTTGTTATTAGTATGGAAGTGGTTCAGTTTCATCTAAACATACTCACTTCATTGATGTCTTGATTAGTCTATCTGTAGAGCCGCTGACTGTGTTTAACCATGTGAACTGAAATGCCATAAAAGTACTAGTATTAGTCGAATAAAATACAAACTATATCTTTACACACTCAAACCGCCCCCTTAAGCGCAAACCATTCAAAATTGGAAAACCTAGTAGGTAGATTTCTACTTAAACCTTTCGCCTGGACTACTAAATATAAAATATGTGTGCTCTTACCCATACTCTTTTTCCCTTAAAACTATTTCACCACAAAGAAAAATATGCAATTTCCTACCACTATAAGAGAGAAACGAGGACTTTGGGAAATGTGTCGACAGTCGCCCATTGCCACCGAGATTGCTCGCCGTAAGTGGCGATGGATCGGCCATACCATTCGAAGAGGAGCAAGCAACAGCGCTGGTATTGCTTTCGAGTGGCGACCAGACTCGGAAAGCGATCCCGTGGACGTCCAGTACACACGTGGCAGCGGAGCGTGGAGAAAGAGCTGAGAGCCGCAGGACTGAGCTGGAGTGGCGCCAAGGAGATTGCCGCGGACAGGAGGGAGTGGAGACAACTTGCGGTGGTCCTTTGCACCAGCGGGGTGCCTTAGGACGACAACAATAAGAGTTCTGCGTATGTGATGTGTAACATCTCACGTATTTGGCGTCTCATGACATACAAGGGATTGTATAAACCAGATGACTTCTACTTCCTTCAATGTAAAATAATGTACGCGGTGCGTGAGTCTCCCACGAAAGAAGGATAAAACATGACCTCTACTTGCTTATTACGAAACATCACCTCACCATAGTGTCATTCCCCCGCACATTAGCCCGCGCCCGCTGCCGTATCTCGGCCAGAGATTCGTTGGAGACCTGAGCGTTGTGCCGCAGGTCGAGCACCACCAGCGCCGTGTTGCTGCCCAGCATGTTGAGGCACTGCGCCGCCGTCGCCTCCGTCACTCCACAGTTCTGGAGGTCCACGGCTGTGGGGGATACATAAACATCCATCAAAAAGTCAGAAGTTTTGCAGATCACTTATAGATTAACACATTCAGGTATCAATGCATATTTTAGATCTGGCCAGCCCGTCGAAAAAAAACCCTTCTGCTCCAGATGTCATTTATAAGTACCACGTATACCACGTTATGTATTGGAAAACATAACCGATATAATTTCTTGTAACATATAGAAAAGCGCACCTGGTCCGCAAATCAGGATGTTATCGTCAACGGAGGAATGCGACACCGCTGCCACATATTTCGATACAAAAGTTCAGTTGAGTAGCAGTATAAGGCATAAAGTAACGAGCCCGAGGTTTTAAGGTAACTCATTTATCGATTTCCAATACTTATAAGTTGAAACCTGGTCACCAACCAGAACATTTCAATCCTGAGAAAGAGATACCTTTAATCCATAAGTCATCGGCGAGCACCTCTAGCAGCTTGGACACCCCGGCGTCCCCCAGCTCCTGGTTGGAGCAGAGCGTGATGCGCCGCAGTCCCGCCATGGTGTCCAAGTCTGGCAGGCGGTATCGCAGCGTATGCACCCAGTTCTCGCTATAGCGATGGATCTTCTGGTACTGGGAATGGAAGCAATGGGAAATATGTAACTATTATTTATTATCGCAATGTCTATTGGGTGTAAGAATTATTTATGTATGAACTTTGCATTGCATAGAATAGGTTTCTGTCTATCTTTAGTAGAAGTAGGTAGCTAAACATCAAAATTGTGATTTATATGGGATTTTAGAGTTTAGCTCCAAGAAGCTTTGGAAAGTTTTCTAACAGCTCAATTTGTGTGTGTGTCAAGTGACTGCCTAGGCAGTAAATCATAAGCATTTGTCCTATAGAACAATTTTCTCTGTTCCGCTTTTCCTAGAGAAGGAATAATAAATAAACAATAACGTCTTTTATAAAACACATGGGAATAACCGAAATGTGTTGAGATTGTTTATTTTAGGACTAAATAGCTAAACATTTTCGGCTTTTTAAAACTAGCTGGGTTATCAACATACCCGCAAAACACAGGACCTTCGTAAGCCTATGTCGTGAGTACAACAACAAAAGGATCTAGCAATAACTCTATTATTAGGTCGGGTCACCAAAATACTAAGGTAAGTGTCTTTTTGCCTATATGGTGTGCACGCCACTGCTTCATAGATTTTGATACTGTCTATAAGAAATATTTATAGTAATTAGTTTAGAAATTAAAAAATAGTCTGAAGTGTTTCACACGGTAGTATTTGTCCTACTCCTGCGGCAGCTAATAACTGTACAAACCTTAACCAAATCGGCGATATAGGAAGCCCCGAGCATGGTCAGCTCGCAGGCGGTGAGGTCGAGCGTGAGCAAGTTGGGCAGACAGCGCACAGCCTTGCACAGCGCGAGGCAGCCCGCGTCGCCGATCAGGCAGCGCGGCAGGTACAGGTGTTGGAGGGAGCTGTTCGCTAGGAGAGCCTGTGTATAGGACCCAATGGTCATTAAACATAGGTAAACGAGCTTCGTGACCACGGCACATGTAATTGTGTCGAATAGTCGGACAACCACCGAAGGTAAGCTGTATGCTTATTGTTGGGTAATGTTCGCTCCGTAACACCCGTTTTTAACTTAGGTATAATATAATGTAAATGCGCGTTCTTTAAAAAAACTGATTTAGGTAGACAAGTACCGTACCAACTGACACACACTCAAATGATTCGAGATGAGGGATGAGGGATTC
This sequence comes from Conopomorpha cramerella, assembly GCA_012932125.1. Lineage (NCBI taxonomy): Eukaryota > Metazoa > Arthropoda > Insecta > Lepidoptera > Gracillariidae > Conopomorpha > Conopomorpha cramerella. The sequence continues at coordinate 5,486 of SJJU01007075.1, forward strand.
TTGATCGAATCGATAACATCGTGATGTAAAAACCACATACCACAATGGCGATGGGGTCACCACCTATGACGTTCGGTTAAATTTTATACGCTTGGTCAACCGTGGGTATTTACTTAGCAAGTGCTTTTACCTACCCCGCTTTTTGATTAAAAGGCGTGAAATGTAGGTATCCATTATTAAGTATGCTAGGTATTTACTACTTGTCTGAAGATAGATAATAATTATTATGTAAGTAGGTAGGTACATTTGTACATGTGTCATTTTAAGAATTCGCCATTTACCGAGAAAAAGAAACTCACCGTATTCAAAGGGTTTAAGTAAGGTATCTTCAGCGGTAGCCCTTCCAAGAGCAGTGAAGTTAGAAGCGTAGTGTTGGTGAGGAGCTGGGATATTGCTTCAGCCAAGTTGCTCAGCATGAAGTTTGTGAGGATCACAGCGCGCTTATTCACCGTCTTTGCTAAACGCTCGCAGTCTATGTGCTCGAGTACTGTAAGGAGCATCCGGTAGTTAGTTAAAAACCTATGTGTATATGTATGTATTAATTTTATATGTACTATATTTTTTTGTGTTATACTAATTTAAATTAACATCCTATGTTATTGTACTTTTTAATTATACGACCCGCACCTAAGTTCTCCATTGTGAGGTCGACTGGTAGAGAATACTTTAGTATTAAGTCCACCCTTTGTACCTTTAGTGCAATAAAGTATTAAATAATAATAAATATGTATATTGCGGTTTCGGCTGTTCCTGGGGTCTAACCGAAGTAAAACTAGAGTGGTAAGTACTTACCTAACCATGAGTGTTTTGTGGCCACGACTAATACATTTAAAGAAGTACCACCGCAATGCACTTTGGACTCATTTTAAAACTGCCGAGTTATCAATGTTTTCATAAATAATATGTTCAATTAAATAACAGTTTCGAATATAAAAATAAACATGACTGTGCCTTCGCCAAAAAACATGCAATCAGCTATGATTTGAGTGCGTTATGTTATGTGTCTGTCTACCTATCTCTACTTAGGTAGAGACATTGCAAGTGCATTATAGTTCCGATACAAGCCCGTCCACTTAAAGCTGTGATAGGGTGCCAAAACCATCAGCTTGTTAGAACACTTGTTGCCTACTACTCGGCGAGTGTTCAGTGGCCATCACTTATTACGCAGCAATCGATTTAATAATTATGATGGCACTCATACCTATCTATTTCCCTCGAGGTTAACATGATCTTAATACTCAACCTTCGATATAAACCACACGATTAAATAAGCTCCGAAGCATGACTAAGCTTGTGGGTATAAACTTAAACAAGGCTACGTAAGCAAGAAGAATTCCAAAACGTACCTGGTGCTCCAAAATACCTCTATCTATCTACTACTTAATCCTAGGTTAAGTTGGAAGGCTATACCTACCACTAAAAAAATATGATTGGGTGCATCTTCTCGATTCAACGTTAAACGAATTGAAAGCAAACTTACCTGTTTTCACTGGCTGACGACATCTAATGGCCACAGAATGTAAACTCAAATCACAACTGAGAGCGTTCAGAATGGGTGGCCAGTCCGCATACTTGATCCTGTCCACGCAGAAGTCCAGAACTTGGCCATTCTCCGAAGGTATCACTGTGTTCAATGGAGTCAAATTCTGAAGCTTACAACACTTCACATAGCATTGATGGAAAATCCTACTGCTTTTCGTCTCACCCTTGCCTACCATTGTGTCAATGAAAAAAAAATCACTATAAAACCATCAAAGAAACGAAAACACGCAAAAGGTTGTGCCTTCGCGATAACTACTAAAAAAAGATAATTATATTGTTAAAAAATCTGATTTTGTTGAAATATACCTCTAAAATTGTATTGACAGTGCGGTTCGAACGTCGAATCCTGATATCTGTAATGATGACGTTTTGTTGTTTTCATAAATACATTTTTGACCAGTGTAATAAGGTGATGTGACGAGGTATAGCCACATTATAATAATGTATGACCACATTATAATATGATGATGATGATGTATATAAGTATGTATAAAAATAAAGTCGTGTTAGTTACAGGTTACTCCATTTATAACTCAAGAACGGCTAAACCGATTTGGTTGAAAATTGGTGGAGAGGTAGCTTAGAACCGGGAGACGGACATAGGATACTTTTTGCCCCGATCCTGTTGGTCGCGTCGCTATATAGAGGGCGTTATAGTTTGTATGAAGAACTGAAATTACGCGAATGAAATCGCGGGCGTCCACTAGTTTAATAATAAATTTATAGTTATGTAAAGGTACATAATCGTTCTTCCTATGTTTAATCCAATTAGTTTGTTAACATATTTCGATGATAGTTGCATATTATCAATTTATCGATTCTTATCGCCACTAATTCATTGAGACCCGTCAATCCAGAAGCTTATCGAATCACATAAAAATAACGCTATGACAAGCATCGGTCAGAGCTATTATCTTTTTTTCTAGATGATCAAGTTTTGGCTTTTTTGGGCGAATGAGTCTTTCTAGCACCTAAAGGATATAGGACCATCTTATGTAGGAAACACCCAAAGGCATAGGTACCTACATATATTCCAATGTGCTTGTTGAACCAGTTACAAATATTGGTCTACTTTCATCCAGTTATCCAACTACTTTATCATAGTTTGAATGTTTTGGACTGCAAAATCCAGTTTTGTTCAATCATTGATTAACTGCCAGAACTAAATTCATATTTTTATTGTTTTCTGCGTGACGTTAACGAGACAATTTCACAAAAACAGATTTGGGCGTCACAAAGATACATCATCATCAGCCCATACTTGTCCACTGCTGGATATAGGCCTCTCCAATTGCACGCCACTGTGATCTGTCACAAAGCTTAATCACTGTTTTAGAGGGCAAAACTCAATTAATAATGCCATTTAAAGAAAACCTTTTTTTTTACTTATATCTTTTATTATTTGTGACATTTTAACAAGTTCATAAAAAAACATTCTATCTACTATTTATACATAGTTACTTTTAACTTGAAATAACTTGGTTAACATGTTTAAATACTTTGTATCTTACATTATAAATATTTATAAGTTTGTTCTTACGTAAGTACAAACAGAAGCGAACGTTATCATTTTGCAATAAAGAAAATAAAAAATAGTGTCATTTTTTGTCAAAAAACAATGGTAGTTTACATTAAAATATTGTCATTTATTGTAGGTACATTGGTAAAAATAAAGAGTAAATACATATACAAATTTAATAATAAATCTCCACATACGTTGCTGGTTCAGCTAATAGGGATTTTTTTGACGTTTTTTCTGACGATTTTCGGGCGGGCAACTTTACTGTCAGCAAATAACTGTCAAACTTTGTTTGGCAAGTATGACACTAATGACAGTTCTCATCTGTCAGAAAAACGTCAAAGAAAATTCCCCATTTAGATTTCAAGTACATTGTAGGCTCCATTTGCTAGAGCTAGGTTGGCGCTGGTAGGTATATCAGCAGCATTTTATTACAGGTAAGTACTTTTGTTACTGTCATTTTGGCAGTAATTAAATAATATAAAACATAAGTTCAAAACATTGTGCATAACAAGTAATCACACAATAAATATAAACATTTTAAATTGTATATTTGGCCATTTTTATTTATACAATGATCAACCATCCAACGTTTTACTAAACAGCGTGTTAAAATAACACTATTAATTAATTATTCATAATTAAAAATACAACTCGTTCAAGAGAGCATTATACCAAAATAGTTAAAGGATTCTATACAAAAATAATATCTTTCTTCATCGACGTAATTTAACTTATCACATTATTAATATCTCTACCTACATGCATCGTGTAAAAAGACCCAGAGCAATGGTCTTTTATTATAACTCAATATTGTTCAACGGGTATATAGTCGCGAATATAATCAAAGACAAGCTCGAGCTTGCCATTGTTGTTTTACTCGACGTTTCGACGCAGTTACATGTGTCGTGGTCACGAGTGCGCGTTTCATTAAAAAAATGATATAACTTTTATTATGGCGAGAAAATAAAAAAAATCCATACTAACTGGTCATCCCAGGAAGTAAAAAATTGTAAATTTTGTATGGAGTTGAAATATGTACGTGAAATATGTAATAGGTACGTGTGGCGGAGGCGCCGGCCGCGCCTGCTGGCGGAGCCGCGCGCGCGCACCCAGTTGTTGGCGCAGGCTCCCTTCACAAGGGCGACGCGCACGATCAATCGTGTAGCAGACCACTTGGATATATTTTTTTGTACTTTGGGTGAATTCACAAAGGCCACTTTATATACATTATGCTATGGTTAGATTAGATTTTTAAGTTGTTTATGTTTATTTTCGATATTATGTTTGATTTTATTTTCTACTGTTTTTATAATGTTTATCAAATTTTATTTTTTATATGTTATTTACTTGTCGTAATTAGTGATTAAATATTGTTATGTTACCTACTCTTAACTATTGTATTAGGGCTTACCTGTAAGAATAGTTAAATGTTAATAATAAATAAATAATTTTTTTTTAAACATTGTCGCCATTATAAAATGTGTTAGTTTTGACGAGCCCAACAATTTTGCCAAGACCATTGCTCGGGGTCCTTTTACACGTAGTATAAGTACCTTAAAAGTATATCCTTTCGTATTTAACCATAAAATGAACAGTAGACATCTGTACTGCTGGACATAGGCCTCCCCTAGGCGCATCATAACCATCAGTATTGTGCCTTCCTCTGCCAGGTGGCCCAAGATCTTCACTAGAACGTTGGGCCACGGACGCGTAATAATTAGGAATGTATTATTACTTTTTATCTCTAATTTTCTTTAAGTGATATTTGACATTTAATATAATTAATTAATGTACCCTGTCTCAGTGAAAACTAAACCGCACAAACCCTAATAAGACTAGTTATCACTTTGTACATTATTATATATTTTATATATCTTATTCTTTTATAAATTTTATGATTGTAGTGTCAAAATAGTAGTAATCCAACACCAACTTAAAAAAACATACATTTTAGTTTTTAAAGGAACTTTTTCAGTTTAGTTTTTAAGGAATGCCGCAGAAAATAGATATAAATAAAGACGTATTGAACCGCTTGTTGATGTGCGTACTATTATACAATTTTGAAATATATACTTAAGTATTGGGATGTATGTCATAATTTTATTTATTTATATATTACTGGCAAAGCTAACTAGAAAAAATGTAACTAAATACATTTTTTCAAGTTTATGTTTTCATGAAAACGCAAAATATGAACTTGTTGTATTTTTGAATACGGCCGTTCAAGTGGTAACATATCCTTACATTTCTATAAACCGACCATGAAAAAATGTGCGTTTGTTCGACAGTCAGATCTTAAATCGAACGTGGAGAGAGATTGTACTAAACAAATATTAATAACTAGTGGACGCGATAGACGTTGTTGTCCTGTCTTAACCATTAATATGAAATTAGTATAAACTCAAGGGTGGCATGTGTCTAGCAGTGGATGTATTTATTTCCATAAGAACCTTCTGCTGTCATTAATAAAGCAGAACAAAGAAATAATTAGCGAAATCGGTCCACCCGTTCCGGATTTATGCGGTTATTAACACATTTTGCGATTTATTTTTATATTATAAATTATAAAAAAACCAGTTTCCTGCTGGTTCTACTGGGCTAAAAGAGAGATTATTCTGAACCGGGGACATATTTGTGCTTATTTGTAAGCAGGCGCCCATTAATATATTTGTACGGCGTTTTATGGCAAAGTAATAAAATTATTATGCATACAGCAGCGCCTCTAGTGAGTGTTCCGAGCAACTTAGCCACTTTTTTGTTCCGTTATGAACAAGCATTTGACCACCATCCCGCCCGATCTTAAGCAGCGATGTGGTCTACGATGGAGCACACTTGTTCAGTAGGTACCTATTATACATTCGTTAAAACTATTCGATCCAATCGACGACTTCACGGACATTTTTTCATAGGGACAGAGGTTTTAATCTCTTGATATATTTTTCATTTACAATAAAATTAAAATTACTTACAAAACTCTGATAGTTAAGCGGGGCAAATGTAACTGTATGTAACAACATGAGGCTATTTTAACTTTACCTACTGATAAGTGTATGGTAACAAAATTTTACCATTTGGTAAAACGTGTTATATATCTCTAACCGTTTTTGCAAAAAAAAAAAAATGAATTTTATTGAGTGCTGATTATTATTAACATTACGGGCCTAAATACGGAAAAGAGAACTCTTAATCATTGCATTTTCCCCGCCTGACTATACAGTAAAATGGGAATCCGTACTGCTGAATGAATAGGTACAAATTGGTTCATCGAAACATTTACAAAATATTGTACTATTATACTATTAACTATTCTTGGCCTTTTCTAAAGCTGGTATCTACATAGTTTTTTAATGCTCGAGTGAACTAGAAAAATGTAGGACACGCTTCCATCTCTGCGTCGCTGAACGAAGCAGACTGAGAGAATAGTATGTTCACTAAATCGACAAACGATTTGACACTTCGATTTTTCGAAAAAATACATTATTTATCTGATTATACATTAGTATACTTTTAATTCGTTAATTTCATTATGAAGTTTCAACTATATCGTTGAAAATCCGACAGCATTATTTCGCAAAGTGACAGATCCATCTGTCAAATCGTTCATTGAATTATATAATAAACAGACAGTACACGCTATTGACGGGTGTCGTCTCTAGAAACTCTATAGCTCTATAGTTTAAAGGTACTGCGACACGAGTGATAGAAAATGATGGTGCTTCGATAAAAGTCTACGCTTGCATATACTGAATTATTATTTAGATACACACTTCACGTAAGTACTTCAATAGCAAAGCGGGCTAGGTAGAGGCACTTGCTGAGAAAATGCTCACGGTATGTAACCCAACCTGACGGACGGTGAACGGGGATCGTTACAGGATTCTCACATCTCGTGGTACTCGCATTTCATCACGATTTCAGAATTAAGATAAACCAATCAATTGCTATTCACCCGCCGTAATCTATCACCCCCATTTAAAGTTACCTAAACTGTATCCGGCTAAGTTTTCATTCGGCGTGCGTCACCGTGTAGGCGTTGACATTGAGGGCGTACAGTCTCTGATCGGCCTCCGGTTGTTCGTCGTCAGACTCCGAGAAGGATGAAACAGAGGCACGCCTCGTCCACTCGCTCTCGGGGTCAGAGAATATGTTGCGGTCCGCCAACTCGTCCTCGTCTATGCCCGAGTTGAATTGATCTGTGGAAAAATTGTAGGTGTAAATTCCGTTTTTCTTGTTCACTATACACTACCTCTATATATATACTATATACACTATATGTACTATGTTACACGTATTTAAACGTGCATCAAAAAAGTCTAACCTAACTAAAATACTGACTTAGCCACAAAATTACTGATTTGGTCTCCTAATTGCCATTCTGATGATAACTTTGGCTTTTTATGTGTGCAAGTTAGTAATTTTGATGTACAGTTTATTATTTTCCCTTTATAAATAATGACCCGCACCTATGTTTCTCCCATGTTGTGAGGTTGACTGGTAGAGAATACTTTAGTATTAAGTCCACTCATTGTACTGTTTGTGCAATAAAGTATTAAATAATAATAATAATAAGCGTTTGACCACCATCCTGCCTGATGTTAAGCAGCGATGTGGTCTACGATGGATCACACTTGTTCATTAGGTACCAGTGGCGTGCCGTGAAATTTCCATCAGGGTAAGCTGTCTCCTATGAGTAGGTACATACGACACTAAAATAACATTAAGTAGGTACCAATTTTGTGCCAGACTACAAAACATTTCAATAGAAGATCATCAACATCAATCACTAGTTTAGCAAAATTAATATCTAATTACGTTACGTCCCAAAATTTTGCTAAGCAGCTGATTCGGGCGCTGTACCTATGCCAGAAACAGAACTGAACAGATCGTTGTGGAATGTGGATGCCTTCTTCCCAAAACACTACATAATACCTTATTCTGCCTAACTAAGTAAATACACTAAAAAAAACAAGAAACTACCTCATAATACCTTGTGTTTGCTCCAAGTTCAAATAAAAACAATCCCGGCGACATTCGTCCGCGACTCTGCACTTTTCACTCATATTTAGTTCAGAGAATCGATCCACATTTGTAAACAAACACTTTTACACACATCACTTTCACACCTTAGTCTCCATTTTTGTCTAATTTAATTATTCTATAAAATAAAGGCGCGAATGAACGTATATAACATAACCTAAAACAATTCATACTCCATTGTAAACAAACAATACTTGCAATATGTCAACATGGCCGGCAACATCTCTCTCGCTCGCTCACACATACACTCTTTCTCTGTCGCACATATTTACGCACTGTCATAAGCATTCTAGCCCTTATAATTCCAATAATGTATGAAAAAATGCGGAAGAAGCTGCGCTTACGCTGTGGCGTAAATTTCTCCATATTTTCCATAGTAACGCTCCGCGCTAATAGACCGAGGTGAAAGGGATGTATACAGAGAAAGAGAAAAAATAGAAAGCTTGAGGTCTAGCAGCTTCCCCGGGCTAGACGATGCAATGAAGCGGCAACGTCCCATGAATTTGTTTTCGTTGATGCGCTAACTACTGTGTTTTGATTGGTTGAGGCGAAATTTGTGTTACCTATCGATGGAACGATGAGGCAACATTGCACGAATTTGTTTTCGTTGACACGCGGAAAAATAGATTAATGAGAGATTAGTGTTTTGATTGGTCTAGAACGAATTTGTGTTTTCGATGCACATTTTAAATAACCGAAAGTCTGTTATTGATAAATTGCCTAATTAACAGTACCTACGTGACGACTAAATGTGTTATAGATACCTAACTACGCTAATTGTTTTAGTCAATTTGCCAGGGTATGCAGAGCTTATTTGCTTCTATGGACGTACCGCCCCTGGTTGAAGAGCAGTAATCATATCATCATCATCATCATCATCAGCCCATACTTGTCCACTGCTGGACATAGGCCTCAATCATATAATGGTAATATATCAAACAATTGTTGTGGTATTAGATGCGAAGAAGCATTTTGATATTTAGGCAACCTATCAGATACGCTCGTATGTAGCAAAAGTGTTTCAAGTTCTGTATTATATTACAGTTAATTGGCTGCTACACTGCTTTGGCATTAAAAGGTGTGGATTGTATTTTAAATAGGTGTACGCACATCCATTGTTACATTAGTCCATAAGGCTTCTTTAATCTGAAAGTAAGCCCAAATGAATATGATATTAAAAGTTTTTAATTCGGGTATTATAGCACGAAAATTAACCAAAGATAAGCATTCAGCTTACCTTTATTGTTTGCCCGAACGTTATAAGGTTATAATACCAGTTTTAAACTGTTAATATCATGTCAGTGCGCGTTTCCTTAAAAAACGAAACGAATATGTTTGTAACTTCGCCACTTTTGTACTGAATACTAATTTGAGATCACTTCAAGTCTCTGCTAAATTAACGGGACGTCGAACCAACAACCAACGACAACGCAACGGTGGTTTTAATTGTTAGGTTCAATTCAATGAACACGTCAATTGTGAGGACGCACGCTCAGGGTTATGGGTTTGTGATGAAAACGTTTTCTTAGCAAGAATAAATCAAAATCACAAAAATGTTCATCTCAGATTCAGCATCCAATAGAGAATTATCATATTATACCATCATCATATTATATAAGTTATACCTAAATAAGCACATTATGTGAATATTGCTGTGCCCTACAGGGTCCATAATTGATACACTGTATTAAATTTGTAAGCTCTACTATAACATTATGGTAATGCAATATTGAGTATTGAGATATCGTAAATCGATTTTTGTGATGTTTGACGTATATACCTACGTATTAATAAGTGAAGTGTTTGTAAAGTGTATTAAATTATTGAATTAGTTATGGTGATTTACACAAACATTGAATAAATTATGTGTCCTAGATCATTTTAGTCTGAAAATAGGGGAATAGATGGCCATGATGTTAAAAGCCCTTCTCTTTCAATATTCGTAGCTATATTAGACAAGGTTAGCTATTTTAGAAACAAAATTAGGTACTCTAGATCACTTAGGTTATACATTATACATAACCAGCCTTCAAACAAGACTTTAGTAGGTAGGGTAGTAGGTATTATGATGCTGTAGAAAAGTTGCTACAAAAACTTTCTGAGTTTCGGGTTTTGCCCTTGCATTACGCGACATCATTATTGTGGCCTTTCGTTGCAAGACCAAGGGCACCGGAAACAATTTGCGACAGAGATTATCTTTCGTAAAAATCGCCAACATATGACAAGACTTTGTAATCATATCAATATTTCACGAGTCCTACAGATAAAGGCTTGCATTATATTCACAAGCCTTCGTATATAACAAGTAGGTACATACCAGTGGCGTGCACACCGTATAGGCAAAAAGACACTGCTTACCTTAGTATTTTGGCTACTACGGCACTTAATAATAGAGTTGTTGCTAGATCTTCTTTTGTTGTACTCACTACATAGGCTAACGAAGTCCTGTGTTTTGTGGGTGAATATAAATAGGTAAGTAGTAAAGACAAGTTACCTATACATAGGTGTCAATCCTTGAGGATTACTGACTACCTTGTCGTAAAAGCCAGTGCACGCCACTGGTACCTACCCTACGTACCTATTATAGCTCACCGATTTACTTACATTTTTCAGAAGTTTTGCGAGTGGTTAATCCAGAGGTTTTTTTTCGAAATTGTAGTTTTAGGAGATGGACAGAGATAAATGCATATGTAAAAGAAACCCGTAGGTATGTACGTATTTCGATATAAGTAACTATAATATAGGTAATTATTGCATACAATGGACTGCTAACTACATACGATAGTTTCATTATTTTCTGCCAATACCACAAAATAGGTATAATTTTAATTTGTTAGGTAGATAGGTAAGTAAATAGGTACCTAACGAATTTTTTCTTCCCGTGCTATAAGTACCTACCTACTTTACTACAAATTATCTAAATTCGTAATAAATAGGTAACTAGGTAGGTAGGTACATGACTAAAATACTTTTTCAGTGTTTTTTTTTACCGGCGAACTTTGCCAATGTCTTATTATAAACTTGCTTTTCTTCCTAGATTACGTCCTTGGATAAAAATAAGCTAGGTAGGTTAGTACTTAGAAGAAAATATGAATTTTCTTTTTTGTAGGTACCTATATTTTATCGATAATATTCTGAAAGTCATCACGCACATCACTGTCAAGGTCATCGGTGCATATTATTCGCATTTTACATTGCGTTCGCTCATTAATATTACAATTATCATTACTAATTAAGTGCACCGCAACGCTGTTCATGAAATTATTAATAACAAAAAGGGTTTTTTTCACTATTGTTATTGTTTGAAACAAGGGTCAGGTAGACAAAATACGTACCTAAAGCAACGATTAAATCCACTTAAAACACTGAACACAAGTTGTAAATAAAATTCCCGTACACTAATTTACATCACAGTTGTAAAGGTCTTTTATTTTCGTTACGTTTCTGTTATATTTTTTTATTATTTTAGTTTTAGACGCGTTTGTCTCACACATCGACTATCGAGCTATTGCGAGTCAACTCGACTTTTTGATGTCACTGTCAGACGCCAGCTGATTGTCGCCCGAAAGGACGTTGCGTTTTGTTTCACTGTTTGCATTTCGCACAAACAAAAAACGTTGTGTATTTAAGTATCGGATTCATGTAAAAATTGTTAAACTATATCTTATTGTTTTATTACACTATATACGAATCAAGATAAACACATCACAACGCAATTTAACGTCTGAAAATATCACTCAGAATTCAACATTACAAGAAACGAAACGCAATCTGTGACGTTTCAAATGTCAATGTCATTTCGGCCGGACGGACGGAAAAAGTTTTTCAAAATTACATTGGCAATAAATAGTGTAAAATAAAATCTATTAACGTAAAATTAGTAACAAATACTACAACAGTGATTTAAATATTTCGACCGAGTGCAGAGAACCTATTTGGAAGGATACGTATAAGTTAATTGTAATAAATTAATTTATCCTTGTACCTTGTCCTACAGCAATACATACGGTGGCCATTCTGTGAATGGTGAACTAACGAAACTTTGTGTACATTTCGTAATAAATTATTATCACCTAGTTGTGACAATGTGTCTGTGAGTGGAGCAGTTACATTTGCGTTGCGGTTCCGGCGTCGTAGACACACAAAATGGGACAAGATCTATTTAGAGACACGTGGGTACGATATTTGGGTAAGTCAGTGATATTTATTATATAAAAGAACTTCCTAAAATATTTTTATGTAAAATTTATTCTCACGGAGGTATTGTTTATTCTTACTTAAATTATATAGGTGGTTTTAATTGGTAAAAACATATATTTTGTAGGGTACCGGTTACATAACATTATAGATACCATAAATAGTTTAAAAAAATACTGATAATTTTATTGTGGAAGGTTTTGCCGGAATCTGTGATTCCTATGAAGTGTACTATCATCATCTACAGCTCACACTTGTCCACTGTTGGACATAGGCCTCTCCAATTTGCAGTTTTTGGCAGTATGATACAGATGACTTTAATTCACTAGCCTCATAACTTGTGCACTTTCACCCTTACTAATAAACTCGGTGTAACTTAAACCTAAGTTGTTACAGTTCTATTGAAACTGTCTTAGTCTTGTTTTTTAAATGGCAATCTATTAGCTTGTGCCAATAATGTTGGCCAGTGTCGAGTGTGTCATTGTCAAAGTTGTGTCAAAGTTTCATTGAAACGTGAGGTTGGACCATCACATTTCAATGCTGCGTGGAACATTATACGGAAATAACAAATCAATCAAATAGGAGACCTCCTCTTTACTTCTCACTCTCACTACATTATTTTTCAACACCACATTAACACAATAATTGCAGCGAAAAATTAATTTTGAAAATGATAAATAAAGAACGCCATTTGCATCTCATCGCTTCCTGTCACAAACCCTATTGAAACTGTATATCCGGTATTTGACATACAACTGACAAGTTAAGTTGAGCTTGGTGTAACTGGGATATAAAAAAAAAATAAAAAAAAAAATACACTTCACGCCTTTAATCCCAAAGAGGGGTGGCAGAGGCACTTGCTAAAGCAAGTACCCACGGTTCACCAAGCGTATTTAACCCAACGTGACAGGGGGTGAGCCCATCGCCTTTATAGGGTTCACACATCTTGTGGTGTGCGGGTTTCATCACGATGTTGTCCTTCACCGTACGAGTGTTGCGTTGCGTAAATAGGCTCTGAAAAAGAGTCCCATTGGTACACGTCCAGGAGCTGGACTCGAACCCGGGATCTCCCGGTTACAAGTCAAGTGTCTGACCAACTGGACCACAGACGCTCTAACTGGGATATAGTTAAATAAAAAATAAATAAACGCTCTTCACACCTTTTGATCCCAAAGCGGGAGCTCACCCCCTGTCACGTTGGCTTAAACGCGCTTGGTGAGCCGTGGGCATTTGCTTTAGCAAATGCCTCTGCCTGCCCCGCTTTGGAGAATAGTTATACCGCATTTATTAGTAGGATTAGGACCCTTAGCATTCCACAGCTTAGTGTTAGAAGGGATAGAGGTTGAATGCTTAAAATAAAGAATAATTGATTATGATAATTGATAATTTACACAACAAATCACACAAAAAAATGATATAATGATTTTGTGATGAGTTTTTTTTGTCTGTATAAAACCCTATAAAATAAAAATAAAATCCTTCTTAAATTATGTGGCCTGCATCATGGGAAAGAAATAAAAAATTAAAAGTGGTCTAAAGTCCAAACTGTTGTACTACGTATTACCTTTGACAATAATTTAGAATGAAAAATCTGTAGATGGGACGTCTAGAAAAAAAAATCGAGGAAAATTATACTGGTGTAGTATTACATCACTATGCAGCTAAGGGCTAAGCAACATGTGTCAGGCAAAGTGGCACCAGTGGCGAGCACACCATATAGGCAAAAATACACTGCCTACCTTAGTATTTTGGCTAACCGACCTAATAATAGAGTTATTGCTAGAATTTTTTTTGTTCTACTCACTTAACATGCTAACAAAGGCCCTGTGTTTTGTGGGTGAGTAGATAGGTTACCTATGTTTCGTAAAGACAAGTTACCTATACATAGGTGTTAATCCTTGGGGATTACTGCCTACCTTGTCGTAAAAGCCACTGCACCGCCACTGACTAGCTCATTTGCGGACAACAAAATAGACACAATAGATTTTTTATTGCTATGACGTCTATAAGCGTTAACTGTCTGGGAAAGGGCAAGGCGCAAGATGGTTGGCTGAAACTGGATGCGAAAAGCTGAATATTTAATGAAAAAATATTATATAAGTAAATATATATCGTTGTCTAATTTCCATAGCACAAGTGCTTTAGCTACTTAACATGGGATGAAGGCAATGTGTGTGTTGTTGTCAAATATTTATTTATTTATTATTTATTTATATTT
>SJJU01007077.1:0-13505 GCA_012932125.1 Conopomorpha cramerella
AAATTAGGACAGCTAAGATTTACTTAGTACTTAGTGTAATACCCCTGTAGCTTAAAGAACAATATGCCCTGTAGAAAGTTGCTTCTCCCTTTCTACATTTTTGGTATTAAAAGATTCAAGATCATTTTTTTCATTCCAATTCCAGACTTACGCGTGAAAAGTGAAAACGACTATCACGGCACTGGCGGCGGTTACAACAATTCACCACCGCCGGCAGCGCCACTGCCCACCACCAACTACCACGAGAAGCCGCTGACGACATCGCCCAACCACGTGCCCCAGCCCAGCCCGGACATGTGGCCCACTAAGATAATCACAAGCAAGTCCGGAGGAATAGCCACGCCCGATGGTGAGTTCCATAGACAAACTTGTATGCCGTATTTACAACTGTATCCTGCTATAAGGTTCTATTCATCGTCCATCAGGCCTAGAAAAGCGTTCCAAGAAAGACATGTAAGTCCAAGCACAGCGATTGGTTGAAACAAGTGATGTGTGACATAACAGCCAATCACAGCGCATATTTGCTTTATGTCGTGTCTTTCTTGATGCGTTTTGCTAGAGGGGGGGGAGGGGTGAATAAGTTTCATTACGAGGTCCATGTCTATACATATAGTTATACTTTAGACATACATAAAGTTGTGCTCACTGCGATTGGTTGAAACAAGTGATGTGTGACATAACAGCCAATCACAGCGCGTATTAAATTCGCAATATAGCAATTCAAATAAAGCAATTCTTGATGCGCGTTGCTAGGGGGGGTAAATAAGTTTCATTACGAGGTCAATGTCAATGGCCAATTTCAATAAATGAAGAAGAAATCCCTACTACTGCTACACATTTTATAATGATTACAATATCATGATCCATGAAGGTCATGGATTCCCCGTCTAGCTCGCAAAGCAATTTGCAACCGTGTTTGTGTGTTTAAGCATCTACTTTCTTACTCAGTCTGTTTGAACACTTCTTATCTGAGAGTGAGAATGATTAATTTTGCAAATAATGCGAAGACGAATTATTATCCAACATAAAGATAAACGAAGTACCTGTTTCCTGGTAAATAAAGAGGCAGTTGTTTTTTAAAGTTGTGCTGGTCTGGGATGTTGGTTTAGACATGTTATTAATAAATTAGTCTGTAGTTAACAACACTCAATTCCTATAGATTTAGCTATTGATCATCTATGGTTAGCTGCTTTCTTTATGGGCATAAAGAAAGCAGGTTCTTAAGAGCGTACATGCTTTTGCAGATTGTGTCAATATCACAACATAATCGTTTCAGGCAAGAAGCTCAAGTGTCCGTACTGCGAGCGGCTGTACGGCTACGAGACGAACCTGCGCGCGCACATCCGACAGCGGCACCAGGGCATCCGCGTGCCGTGCCCGCACTGCACGCGCACCTTCACCCGCAACAACACCGTGCGCCGGCACATCCAGCGCGAGCACCGCCAGCTGGCCACGCACCTCGCGCCCGGACCGCTGCCCAACCACACGCAGTAGACCTACAAACCAATCACAACTCTCTCAACCTAACTACCTCTTTGTTTACAGGGCTGACTTTTCTGTGGTGGCGTGTTCAAATGGCCAATGACAATGTTCAGGTACCTAACTCCTGGAGAGAGATTTTTGAAATACGTTGTTTTGTAGAATGTTCGGGTATTTGAACGCGGCGTCACAGTTCGTTCTGTTGAATTTGTTGTTTAACTTTTCACGTTTCGACTCCCAAGTCGCCCTGCTAGTAACAAAACGTACAATAATAAAATACCTCATTATAATGCATATTATTGTGAAAAATATCTACCTCTCGAGATCTATATGTTTATAGATTGTTTTTTTTATGTTTTTTGATATTGTGCGATTTGAATTTGTTACTTAAAATGTTTCACGTGTGACTTCGAACGGTTGCTCAGTGTACCTATTTCTACATTATAAGTAAAGAGAATACTAAATATACCTATTATATTTTGCCCTTCTATGGGATGGGTGCACAGTGTTAAGAACATGTTGTGCCTGGCCACTTTCATTAATGTTTTGATCAGTTAACCGTGTTTGCGTTCTCGATTGGTTCGTAGCGTACGATCGGGCCACCGTAGACGATGGCAGGATTGATGTTGAGACTGATGGTGGACCGGCTAATTGTATATACTAGGCGAATGCTATAACTGTCGATCCAGGATAAACACACGCTAAATAATGCCTCCTAGTGGCAAAACACCCCCCCTCTTCTACGCTGTCTAATATAGTATGCTTCATAGATTACCCTCGTTATCAGCTGATATATTTTTAATTCATATTCGAGACACATTATTCGCAACATATCTGTGATACAATAGAACAGGTTATTTTAATATTGTTTGTATTGAAACCAGTTTTTGCCACTAACTAAGCTATTGAATGGAGGAACACTTTC
This sequence comes from Conopomorpha cramerella, assembly GCA_012932125.1. NCBI lineage: Eukaryota > Metazoa > Arthropoda > Insecta > Lepidoptera > Gracillariidae > Conopomorpha > Conopomorpha cramerella. Next base: position 2,405 of record SJJU01007077.1, read on the forward strand.
AGAACATTTGTTAGGTGAACTGCTGTTTGATTTTTTTTTCTCTCCCTTTGTACAAATATAAACTGTATCGGATGCATATTGTACAAAGTACATTGTCCTAGAATACTTATGTAGTTAGATGAAAAAGAAAAAAGAAAACGTGTTACATTTTTGCATGTGAGATTGAAAGCATGACTAAGGATACGACTCCACAAACTGTAATACCGTTTAGTTTCTGTTGATTATGATGATAATATAATAATTACGTGCACGGATGTTACTATTGAGGCCAAATAATTATATTTTTAAATGGGGATGGTCGATTTTAACATTCCGTTTGTGTGTTTATTTTTTTTTTTCTTGTTTGTTAATTGTATAATCATGCATTTAGGTAAACGCCACCACACACTTTAATTCCTAGTCATTTCAAGTGCAACCAATATGAGGTTATAATAATTATTTAAATAGTTACCTATTTTATAAGGATGCGCCGGTTGTCTTATTGTATTATAAATTATGTTGTTTAGATCGGCCGGCGTGTCTGCCACTCTGCAATAAATGTGTTTTTTTTTTTTGTTTAAAATTAATTAATTATTATTATTAATGATGGTCTATGTTCAGATGGGACAGTGCCAAATAATCCTCATGAATGAGTTCAATTTTCTTTACCTATATTTTTTTTATACTTATTATTTATGTTAAGTGTGGATGTAGCGACTGTGTGTTGTTATTCCTGATATTTAGGAATACGTTGCATTCATATTTAGGTATTATTTATTATTATCAATCCGGCTTCTTATTGGCCTTGTCGATGGGTATATTATGTACAGTGAGCTATAAAGTTATCGCCACACAGACAGCAGCAAAGTGACACGTCAATACAGTCGTGAATTATTTTAATGGACAAGAGATGGTACATACAGATGCCACGTCTGACGCGACGTGTCACGCTACTGCTGTGTGGCAAGAGCTTTAGCTACGGCATTCTAGGGATGTGCATAATATACTATTTTCATCGATAAAACAAACATGATAGTGACTCCAATTTGTTATACGTAGTAAAAGATTATTTTTAAGATACAAAACTAAATATATTTATATAGAGACATACTTACAAAGACTCAGTTAACGTATTTTATTGTTTAGTTTCAGTGTTAATTATACATTTTGAAGACAACGTTTTAGTTCTCTTTGAAATAATAATTATTCGACAATATTTCGTGGAGACCTCTTGCAATAATTGTTCATTATTTTGTTTATTTTTTTTTGTTGTCTTTCAGTACAGTATTTTTTTTTATGTACCTCAAAATAACTCACAAATAATTATTTTCAATGCTTTCTGCACGATTACAATATATTCTCTATAATATCTTTTTACGCGAGATTTTCTTCTGTATTTATTTATTTATTGTTATTATTATTATTCGTATTTTCTATTGGATCTAGTACAGTGACTAGAAATAAATTTATTATCAAGTTGTTGGTTTCGAAATGAGGTTAGATGGTTATGTGTTGAGTTTCGGTCGAGAAGAGCTCGCAGGCTACCTAATATATGAAATCAACCATTCACTGTCCTATCCAAAAAAAAAATTTGGAAAATCTTTTGGTAAAAGAAAATAACTACAAAAAAATATCACTCTAGTTTATGACCTCTTACGGTATTTAAAATTTGGCGAAGCTTGAGAAAGGTAAAAAAATCATTGATGTTGGTTTGGTATGAACGATTCTGTTGAAATTGTATAAAAAAAGATTTTTTTTTTAAAGTTAATTTGTTTTCGGAACGACTCGTGATGGCGGCGTGACGTTTATTTTTATTACATCTAATGTTTAATTAAAATAATTTTGGTAATGAATATCTTTATTATAAATTTTCATTTTCGTTTTGTGAATTCAAAATTCAAAGTTTTGTGATTTATTTTGAACATTAAATGTTTTGTGATACAAACATTAAAAAAAGTAAAATCGCATTAATGCATCACATTTTTACGTAATTATAGTTTCTATTGGTTTTAATTTTGGTTAAGTTGTAAAGTCAAGGTTGGGCGTTGATGGACGAAATTGTCGTTGCTAGGTGTGGTTTTCGGTCCGTTACCTATCTTTATGTTACATTGAATTAGATATTTCGGAAGAATGGAGCCTGTCGAGACCGTGAGTGCCCCAAATTTGTTTAGTTACTTATGATAAGAGGAAAAAAAATGTTTTTTGAGAATTATTTGGATTTGCCGAAATCAATAAAATTTGCTTTTACATTAAGTATATTCTCTTCGCTAAGGTACAATAATTTTAGTTTAAGTGAATCCATCACATTTTATTTTTTACTTCTACAAAAAAGGAAAAATATTTCTCACTAGAATTCAAAAAAAATTCGACACACAGCTTCTCGATGTTTGGTGTCCAAAAGACCAGCGAGACATGCAATTTTGCACTCTATGTACAAATTTAAAAAATACATCACAATATTGTACAAAAATTACAATCATCACAAAGTTCAAAATTCATTGTTTCGAAAATTCATTGAGTTGTGTCTTTGAGAATGTTTAGAAGTAAGAAATTACCTTTGTATGTATAAATTGTTATGTGATAAGTGTGGATAAGGTCGCCGCTTTTGGTGTATCGAATCATTTTAATTGTATTTTTATCTTGTGGCATGGTGGTCCTTTGGTGGTCGTTTGTGTCGCGATGGCAATTATTGTAATGGTTGTAATGTTTATGTACAAAACAACAGAGGATCAAGTCTACTATTTCTGTACTATTTCAATGGGGTAGAAAACTCATGAACTAATGGCGCTAGTATAGCTTGACCCAAAACAGCCCGATTGGTTGATCGATTGTCACTACAAAGTCATTGGTTCATATGGGTCAAGCGTACAAAGCGCCATCTGCATTCAGCTTCGCGTTTTCTTGCCTATTGTTGAATTTTGTCGAAATTGTGAAAATAAACTGAACAAAAAATACCAGTCAGAATTTACACAACAAAAATCTACAGCGATTGAACTACTATAGCAATAGTATAAATGACCCTCGAGGTAACATTGCAATATTCTGTTTTTATTATTGTATATACATTCGATTGGGGAAGTAGCGTTACTTTCTTATCTGATGTGAGGTACTAAAAAAAATAAATGTACTTATACATTAGGACGTGTTGAGCTACTTCGTCGTCGAATAGCCCAATAATACAGAAGACGGTTTTGCGGGTACAAAACTATGCATTTACAGCGTTTACTTTTAGTCTTCTTTGGGCTGTTTTTTTTTTTTTCATTTTTTTTTGTTCATAAGTTTAAGTTTTAGTATGTAATTTATATTTCGTTGATCGCGAATAATCGTGATGGTAAAGCCAAAGATTATTACGGGTACGGTGACCCTCTGCCGTCACACTCCTGCGCAGGGCGTGTGGTATTCTCTCTCTCGCTCTAACACTGTCCGATACTACACTACATTCGCAGTGTTAGAGCTGAAATCGTTTCATAACACAAAATGCACCGCACTGCGCGGGTATTCTAGAATTAAGCATTAATCTACCTCGATAAATAAAATCTAATTAGTTAAGTTGAAAAAAAAAAAGTAGATTTTTATATGAAAAAAATTGTAGCTAGTAAGTGATAAGCAAAAAAAAATTAATAAATGTTTAAAAGTACAAAATGCTACCTCAGGATTCGTTGAGCAGGTGCCGTCGGTGGTCCTAAACTGTATGACGTCATGATTGTGTAATGAGACAGGTTTGTATGGGATCAATGCTCACTATATTAGTACCTCTAAGTGGCGACCGACGGGTTGAATCTCTGAGAGGTAGCCGGTCCGGCTCCGTGACTCCGCTCAAACGGTCTGCACCAGCGTTGTCCCGTTACCGGCAACCCTGACCACTGAGTCATAACGTTTAGAACTATAAGTGTTATTTAGGCTAGTTTTAAAAATCTCATTGATGTTCTACCTCATTTCTGTAAGCGCAACGTTGGACACCAGCCACAAGTAGACGCCATACTGTGTAATATTATTGTACCTTCCTTCCTTCCGGTTCGACCGGTTATATAATGTTCTTTTTTTCCCCTTCATTACGAACTATGATTTTATTATTATTATTATTATTTACTTTTTTTTTCCCAGTTAATTTTTATGTTGGATAGATGTTACTAAGTTTTAAGGAGATGAAAAATGAAAACTATTGTTTGTTAGGTTTCTGCGAATTAAAAAAAGTAACAAAATTATGTTTTTTTGTTTTTTTTTTTCTTATTTTCTCATTTTCCTTTTTTTACATTTTGGTTTCTTTTCTTAAGAATTTAACACCCGTCCATGGTATTTTAAATATTTTACTATAAGAATCTATGTAATTATATAGCGTAGGCAAGTAAATTTTCATGGAATTGAGATTAACAGAGAGTCGTATAATCATAAAGATGTCACAAAGGATGCAAACATTAAAAGTACCTTCGAAGATCAATAAAAGATTAATCAAGACAAACATTGATTACTAAATGGAATTAAACCGTAGGACTCCTTCAAAACAGGTTCTTAAAGCAAATAGGGCACGCCTAAGTGACACAGAACTCTAGAAATATTGGATGTAATGAATAAGACGCGATAAATCCACTTGAAAGTAGAAGAAACCCCAGAGGTCATATTATAGTACAAACGCTAGAACATCTCCCATAAAAATATCTTTTTATCGTAAATACAAAGTTTTATCGAATAAGTAAAAATATAAAAACATTATTGCGACGTACCTGGTCTACCCAAAAACTAACAAAATGGATAAATTGGTGTAGTTGATTTCTAGTAATTGTGTAAAATAATTATTTATAAAATTAACGTAATTCTAAGTGAAGAAATAACGTAGGAATTATAAATTAAAATTATGATAAAATAAAAATAAATTTAGACGGTTGTAAAATGCACGTTACAATAGCAGAGGAAACACGAGTTAGTTTAAAACTGATAGTAGGTACGATCGATAGTTAAAAATTAAAAAAAAATCTCTAACCGAAACGAGAAAGGAAAACAAAATAGCTATAAATGCTATTTGTATTGTAAAGTAAGTTATTGGTGTCATATGTGTGTGTGTACCTACACTAGAGAAAATTAAAAATATATATTACGTATGTATTAAAAAGAAAATACAACGAGGGCTAAAATAATAAATTTATAATATCTAGTAACTAACTACTCGTAACTAAAGTACAAAAACAAAAGATTGAGTGTTACTTAACTGCCAGTACAAATTTAAATTAACGGATTTTCTAATAAATGTAGTTGCGAAGTTATGTTGGTATCAGTGGAGCACGTTTAAAAATAAGTTATTAACTTTATAGGGCAAAACTTATGTGAACTTCCACCGGTACACCTGGTATAGTCAAGAACAAGGAGCGTAACACTTCCGTCATTTTAAAATGGTCAGGTTATAGATATGAAGTACGAAAAAATCTTGTTCTCTCGGTCTTTTTATAAAATTGTGTATGCTTATCAAGTAGGTAGGAGAATCGGTTGAATTCTTCATACCCGTACTTATTTATTTATTTAAACTTAAATAGCAGGCTTATAGCTAATTAATAGTATGGTCTAACATTAAAAATAAAGCATGTTGAACTAAATTTCTTCGGATTATTGGAGGTAAGTGCCTCTGCCTACCCCTCTTTGGGATTAAAGGCGTGAAGTGTACCTATTTATTATTTTATTATTATTGGACCCTTATTATTTTTTAATACCTTAGACCAAACGTTTGCCCGGTCACTTAATTTCCATAGATCAATGTCAACTCTAAGAAAATATTGACGATAACCAAACTATTTTATAAGGAACTTTTACGCTCCAGCCGTTCTTGACAGTAGATGTTGCCAGTTTGTACAAAATGAGTGGTACCGCTGGTGCCCGATTCGTATGAAAAAGCGTGGTCCCGCCGCTCAGATGTAAAAACTTTGGAATGAAAATACCGATGGTCCGAATTAGTGTTTCTTTTCTGTGTAAATTATTGTTTTTTAGTAATAAAAATATCGTTATGTTGTGTATGTAACATTTATTCAGTTCTGGACGTTGGTGACGAGTAAATCGTAAGTCGGTCAAAGTTGTGTGTAATATCGTAGATTGTTAATATCGGTGTATGAAGGGTCGCGATAGGGATTGTAAATTATTTGGATATCAACTTTCATAGTTGTAAAACATGGTAGGTTCGTAATTGATTAATATCTACGGCGAATGAGTATTGAAAAAGCTTAAGGACTTGCGCGCACTACGACTTTTTTTCGCGACGATTTTTTTGTCGCAAAAATGAATTGCGCGAAAGTATGAAGATCGTTGCGTCTATTTAGTATCTTCATTTCTACGACGGAAAAAAAACGCACGATAAAAAGTCGTATTTCGCGCCAGTCCTAACTCGTTAGATGGTCAGTGTATGTAAAATGGAAAAGTAATCGTCTGTGATTTTTTTACGCAACTTTTTTATAAAATAATAATAATAAAATGGAAAATGTATTTTCCATGATAGCACTATTTGTGATTTTACATTAGATAACTTTATATGTGGGTTTGGTACTTTACTTAGGCTTCGTTTTTTTGTATCTAACAACTGTATTTAACACTTTCGTGGAGGTGAAACTTGAGAAAATTGAAGTTTTACAGTTACCGCGTCGACGGGACGAGATATGCCTCCGAAAGGCTCAATTTACACTGCACGGGATTTTCTGTGAAAGACACGGGACCTTTTTTTCGGTTCGTATAAAATGTTTGTGTCACAATGTCTATTATCCTTTGTACGGTAATATTCGCATCCACTGTGTGCCGTATTAGGCCGGCCGCATACATTTGGAATTTTCCGTACGGAATACAACAATTCAAGTAAAAACGTCTGTTAAACTCAAGTTCACAACAACGACAACCGTTGGAAGCTTCAGTTTATACTTGAATCGCCACATTTCGTACGGAAAATTCCGTATGTATGTTCCCGGCCTTAATGTAAATTGAGCCAAAGTGTTAATTAATTCTAAGATTCGGAAATGGGAATGTTGATGGAAAGCGCGGGTTGCGATACCAGAAATACGTCGTAGGTCGTCTTCAGACTTTTTTTTAGTTCTCTTTCAAAAGAACCTTCGTAATGTTATTTAATTTCCAAGTATACTGTAGTACATTATATATATATTGTATAATATTTGTGTACTTCATAATTTTATTATAAACTGAAGTATACGAGACATTTAATTATTATATAGTGTATCTGTCACTGTCATAGCAAATTTTAGTCGAGTATATAAATTTTTATTACGATAATTTCATTAGCTAAAGTAGTGACGTCACGTTATGTTAAAGCTTGATTATAATTGCGGTTATGTTATTTTTTTATATACGTATTAATAATGAATGATAATTGTATGTTTTTGTCAAACCTCCGATATGTACCTTGTACTTAGTATCAAACATTAATTATTAATTAAATATAATTATTATGGATGAACTTTTGTTCCGAATGTGGAATTCTGATATTAATAAAAAAATGTTGCTAAAAATATATTCGAATTTCTTTTACGACCTGACGGAGGTTTATGAGGGTACAATACTGAGGTAAAAGGACCACGAGCAATGGTCTTAGAAAAGTTGTTGGGTTCGTCAATATGAACAACTTTTACTACGGCAACAATGCGGGAAAATGAAAAAAAAAATATTCATCTCCAAACAAAATGTCATGTCAAGACAGAAAATCGTCATTTCTAACAACGTTTCTAAGACCATTGCTCGGGGTATTTTTACACTCGGTATACTACACACAGCAGACCTGGGTGACTAAGGGGCTACGGGCTACGGTGGACCCCCCTACCAACGAAAGATGCGACTATTCGGAGGAGGGAGGATTGTAAGTCGCCTGGGGTAACCCTAACAAAACCCTCGAGGTGCAGCGTGGTGCGGTCCCATACTGTAGCTTCATTGATTGTGGATGGCTGAAGCAGAGGCACATCCAACATGGGGTGCCACCCTGCGCGTTCTTAGGAGATCCCCGAGCGTGTGAGAACCACCATCATAGTCACCCGAGGAGTTCTAGTCGGTGAAAGTCGGTTTAATGTGCTGTAGTAGTAGATCTAATTAACATTAAATTGCTGATCTGTCCGCTATTTGATGCCTTCCACTACTGATACCTGGTCTACTGTACGTGTGGACCATGATTGAGTTCTTGACCTAACCAATGCAATGAGCTCTTCGAGTGCTACGTCACCACCTCGTCCTTACAGAGAATACCACCATGGGGTTTTAACCGGCAAGAGTTTGGTACAACTATGACTGACATATTTCCCCGTCCCCGGGAAGTATGCATTAGGATTTCCCCATGAAAAAAGGTAAGTAGTATCTAAGTAAGTACCTAATACAGGTGAGATGGAAATATCCGCCATTTAATTTGAAATTTTTGTAGAGCCTGAATCTGCTCTCGGTTCTGCTGCTTTTTTAAGAGCTCGAATTTTGTTTCACGTTTTTTTTGTGTCCGTGCATTTTACACCTACTGAAAATGAACACAGTCCAGCCACACTAAAGATTACACAGTAATTACCGGCTCGGCTAAAATCGGCTCATCAAGTAGGTAAATTATTATATGTAGGCTTTCAATCATCACATTGTATTTAACTTCGAATTTAATACAACGTGTAATCCGCACCTTTGTAATACACGCATCAAAAGTGTCTAGGGATCAAGTACATTTTAGAAGATTGCAATCAAAAATATATTTTACAAAAACTGAATTAATTCATAATTTATTCAAAATGTGGTGATAATTCATTGACACAGGCATGGGGAATTAGGTGTGATGGACGAGGGATTTGGTAGGAGATAAAATCAAAACAAAGAAGCTAATTTACATTCATTTAATATTCTTATCTCTTCATCTCTTTTTATGTAAGTATAGTATGTTTTATGGTTACATTCATACGTAACATCTAATATAGACTACGACAAATTTACACACATTTACAAAGGAAAAAGAAAGACTGGGTTATTTATTACAATATCAAGTATGTATGATTTTAAATATTCTGACAAGTGGACTTATTTTAAGTTAATGCAATGGAACACGACGATTCGAGGGTCTAAGTAATGTTGAGTAAACTTAGGCCATAATTAACAGATCTAAGATACTTTCTCGTACAGGGTGTTCGCAAAAAATCGACTTAAACCTACATCCGGTTATAGGACAAATTGTGATTGTTATGGTAAAGTACATAAATTACAAGCGACTTATTTTTTCTTAAACAATATTCAACCTTTTTCGATAACTATTAGGCAAATAACGCCATATTATGTGGCATGAAGTTGACTTTTAGGACATCCTGTACGTTAAGTTCTGAACAAAATGAGTACGCGTTTGACAAGAAGTAGCTTAAACTATAATATTTACAATCAACTCAGTATGATCAGACGATTTTAATGATAAAAAAAAACTATGACAATGTGTCGCAGTTTACATTTAGATGAAAATAATGATTTTTGAAGAAAAAAAAACACGATCGTGACTGAAATCAACCTTTGAATATGATTTTGCTAACATTCAAAGATTCATTTCATGAGAAATATCATTATACAAAGGAACTTACCTACCTAGTAGAAAATAAACTTAAACAAAATAGGCATAACATAAATAAATTGAACAACTTACCTAGAGCTTTTCTCATTATTTGTAATCCGACGACATAAAGTACGTTCTTCCATCTCTTTCTAATTGATCGCTCAGAAAAACATTGTGCAGGTAATTTTTTTTACAAATTCTTGCGTAGCTCTTATGAGCTTTCACATAAAGTTTAAAATGATATGGCACTAAAGTAAAAAATACAATAACAGGTAGGCAAGCGTGCTTTCCACGAAACGTAAAGTGAGGGTGAACGTTATGATAAGATTTGGTACAGTAGGCCAAGAATCTGATGTTCTCAAGACATCAATAAGGTAGAGATGTCATATTGTGACAAGTAAAAAATGAACCTTAATGTCTCAAGACATTCATACAAGTTTCAACCTTAGGGCGTTAAACCGTGAGGTTAAGTCTGCTAGACTCTCGTATACCATTTTCCACGGTTGAAAAGCTCTGACACATTTATTTTTGCACACAATTTTGCACATTTTCGGCAAGAATTTTGTAGTTTTTTATTTGTTATTGTTTTTTAAGTTTCAGTGTGTTATTTATGTATATGATTGAAAAACTGTCAATGCTCTTCAGCTGCTAAAAATGGTATAGTTGATCTGATCTGATCGCAGCATCAGATCTGCATTGCTGGTTTTGTCACTCTTGTTTAACTGTGATCCTTATTAAAACAGCGATGTACATCGTTCGACGTTGGACCCCAGACCGATGCAAATACGAGAGTTAAGCAGACTTGGCCCCTTGGTAGACCATGGTATGAAAGTCATTAGTCATTAAGGTGCATTTTTAATTGTCACAATATGAAAACTCTACCTTACTGATGTTTTTGTGACACGAGAATTAGTGTCATCAAAACTTGTGACACGAGAATTAGTGTCATCAAAACTGGTATACCACAGTCTTGGTCGACCGTACAGTCAGGGACTCGAGGAGCGAAACACTTCCGTACGTATTTCCATATAATAGCGTCTAGTGTAAGTGGTACGGTTACGTTTATCCGACTGTTAATTTAAAATAAACCCTATTCAATTGTAATACATTTTAAACTCAATTGGCATCTGTTCAAAAAGATGAAAATGAGTCTTCTTCTGTATAAAATAAAGGTTTATTATTGTTTAGTACCGAATAACTGAGACGTTACCAAAAATTGGCTGTTTATTTAAAAAAAATAGATATAGCAGCCATTTTGAAGATTCGAAAAAGCAGAATGCAGATGGCGCTTTTTATTCGTGACCCATATGAACCAATGACAGTGAGATAATCTGTCAAATGAACTTGAATTATTTGTATGGAGTCAAGAAAACGTGTGTGTTGAAAAGTGGCAACCGCAAGTAGACACGTCTCCAGAGAATGGCCCGTACGCCGAGAGGCAGGTAGGGCTTGAGTGGTGGTGGGATTATCCCTGAAATAAATGGACTTGCAGTGATAAAATTGATTCACCAATAGTGTTGTTCGAGCCGTGTGGTGACGGCGAATAGAATACATGTGTCACCACCCCAGCCCAACTTTTCCCGTCATGGG
>SJJU01007080.1:0-16524 GCA_012932125.1 Conopomorpha cramerella
TTGCCCAACCTGTTCCAGTTGAACAACGCATACAGGACTTGCAATCGGGGGATCGCGGGTGCGAGTCCGGCTACCGGACGTGTACCAATGGGACTCTTTTTCAGAGCCCATGTACGCAACGCAACGCTCTTACGATGAAGGACAATATCGTGATGAAACCCGCACACCACAAGGTGTGTGAACCCTATAGCGGCGATGGGCTCACCCCCTGTTACGTTGGGTTAAATACGGTTGGAGAACTGTGGGCATTTTCTTTAGCAATTGCATCTGCATTGGGATTAAAAGGCGTGAAGTGTATATTTTTTTATTTAAGTTTGTATGAGAAAACCTCGTAGTTATGGTTCTAAAACTTGGTGGTAGTATTTTTGAATAGAAATTAATACGAAACTGAAACTACGCGAATGAAATCGCGGCGCGTCCATTAGTATGTAAAATAAATGCACAATATAGTATAGATACACTGACAAGTTGAAAGGTGTATTTTATTATTTAATATCATAATTTTAGCCGAGCGAAGCCGGGGTAAAAAAAATATTTTTGTCGGTCATTCATTTCCGACGACCAAAGGGAAAATAAAACAAAATCAGACATCATTAAATTTTGAATTAAATACTACTAATTATAATTGTTTATTACATTAATAAAGTTATTGACATTAAACTTATTGCCACACTTTGTAATAATAACTAATAGTTGATTAAATAAATAATATGTTACTAATTCTTAATAAATCCATTTTACTGACGACATCATTGGACACTTAAAACAATATTTTTATGTCGACTAGTGAACTTTCAGCGAAAGGGTTTCAGAAGTACAGAAATATAAGTACCTATTGCAAAATAATAATTTCATCCATTTTTAGCAACATTGCAATCTGTCCTATATTCAGGCTTCTTAAAGGACCGGCCTCTTTTGCATGTCACCCAACATTCGTGAATAGGACGTTGTTTGAAATCTGAAATGAGAAATTGTAAGATGGCTACTTTCCTTCTTCAAGTCGCGGGTGAATAGGTACCTTCTGAACAAGTGTGCTCCATCGTAGACCACATCGCTGCTTAACATCAGGCAGGATGGTGATCAAACGCTTGTCATAGTAATGATAAAAAAAAAAGATAGACAGGGATATATTCTCGACTCGAACGGGCGAAACTCCAAAGACGTACGAAAGGCGACAACATGCTCATCTGTTCGTGAAACTGGAACAAACTACAAAACTACTAACTACTATTTACTACTAAGGCCATTCGATTATCATTTGGGAAAATTTGGTTAATAAACACTAATAAGATTGAACTCTGAAAAAGCATATCCGAATCAGAATTTTCTGTGTGAAATCCTGGCTTAAGTCTTCATCAACCACCCATATTCGTCCATAGCTGGACATAGGGCTCTCCAATTGCTCACCACTGATCACAGTGAACAAATTATCGTTTTCGGCTTCTCGCATCGGCTTCGGCTTGCGCATATCATCATTCCTAGGTAAATTCTCGGAAATGCATTTCCAAGTTTTATTCTTTGTAAGAGGTCGGAATAACTGATCGAAAGATCTATGTGAAAAGACTTTACCTCTCTTACTGTCGCAGTTAAACTCGTGCATGTCACAAGTGTCGATAAAGGTGCGCATCTCGCCGCATGAGTCGATACCGCACATTGGTACTTTGTCGTGCACACACAAGTCACCGATCTTGCATTCTTCCTCGTTCTGTTGGAATATATAAACATGTATGTACAGTCTATAGATCTTCGTTACTTGAAGATCGAAGAGAGGTAAATAGGTACGTAATGCACAAGTGTGCTCCATCGTAGACCACATCGCTGCATCATATGGCCACAATCAGGCAGGATGGTGGTCAAAAGTTTGTTTACTATGTTTAAAAAATCGATGTGAAAGAGATGATTTGTCAATGTAAAACCGACCGACCGACCTTCTTCTACATACCTACATAAACTGTAATGGATTCGTTAGAATCTTTGGAGATATTATGCCTCCTTTGTAGCTTGTAGCCCTGACAATATGGGATTGTATGAACAAATTTTCTAATCAGAGCAGCTAGGTCATCGTCTTTTAATCGCTGCCCTATTTCACATTTTCCTCAGGCCAGGTCGCCTTTTATGTTGTTTTAAAAAGACATCCGGTGCCTGTTCTTTTTCTTGGGGGGGTACCGACCTCGCGGCTAACAGAGACGGGAAATTGGTGATTGGTGGAGTGAATAAGAATTCTAACAGCTTCATTTATGTGAAAAGTATTTCTAAAACATCTCACGGCGTGGTGCAATCATCATCAATCAGACATGATTTCAAAGATAAACTCATTTTAGAATCGTCAACAGAAAAATACTACTATGAAATGACAACCCTGTCTAGGTAGTGCCATCTATGGACATTTCTTAGAACTACAATAAATCACCTGCCAGAAAATGTCCCATCATTGAGTTGATCAGATCAGCTCAGTCAGTCAGTGCAGGGTGGTTCTAACGAACTGTAATCTTAGAGTTTGGGCTTTGAATGCGCTGGTTTCATCACAATATGTATTATTGTACAGTTTGCGTGTTATAATAATTGTTTACTATTGTAACTCACCTTAATAGACTCACTATGGCCGTGCGCATATGAAACGATGTATATAAATGAAACTGAAATGTAGAGAAATTATAGTTATAGTCGGCGTCAGCTGAGAAGCAAATTCTGACACATTGATAAATCCATGAACAATTTTTAGAATGGATGTTACTGACAACCAAATGTATGGCGATGACATTTGTATCTCAACGTCCTATTGTTTCTTAGCTATTAGATATTTTTTTGCTAATGAATCGAAGTGACAACGTTTCGATTATGCAGTTATATGTAAAATAAATATAATAAGATCTGCAGCACGTATTATAAACGGCTAACAAATAAATTTAATATTGTCGAAACCTTGGATGCATTGCAAACATTGATGAAGACTATAATTGATGGTACCAAAACATCACTCATATATCGATTCTAAAATAAATCTAAAAATACGTTCTTCTACGAGTATTTTCTCTTAATTTAACAATAAAATTGTCAACTTACAAAATATAATTCGCTCCATAATGCGGCATTATAAAACCCAAAATACACACATTGGGAACAATTGATGCAAGAGTGCATAAAATATGTGCTATTAAGTTTCAAAATGTAATCTTAAACTTTAATGCTCTACAATATTTCCGTTTTCTTGTTTCAATTTCCGATAGTAATATGTTTTTATAGTCGATTTTTATGAAGGCAATTGATAAGGATATTGTAATATGTCTTGGTCCTCACAATATAGGACCGGTACCGTACGAGCAGGAGATGTCAGACTCCACGAGATCTTGACAGGACTTGACGCCGGCCGGCGTGGCCCGGGTCGTGACCGCCACCGCCGCCAACCTTGTAGTTCTGGACGTATAGCGAATAGGACTATGGTTTTTCCAGCGTGGTGTATAAGGCGTCGTGGATGTCGGTGTGGGGATCCCGGCACCTGTTTGCTATCCTAAGACCTGGTAACCGCGGGCGCTGGGGCAGACACATTACCGTTCTGACGCAATTCCTTCTCGGGACCCGCCCAGTATGCGACCCGGTGGTCATCGTGGAGGTTTAGTCGGTAAGAGTTGGACACTACCCCGTTCGCTGTCTCCATGCTGGCGGGGTGTCCATGAGGATTCCCATACGTAAAAAAAAACAGACCCGGTACCATGAAGCCGTAAAGCAATATTGTTTACGCTGTGTGACAGTGACAATGTTATACCACTCGTCTAGCGTTATCCTTGTCACACAGCGAGAAGTATATTACTATAAGACTTCATGGAACAAGGGCAGCTTCTACCTAGTGCGAAGATCAAAACCATCTAAAATATTCATTTATAGACACTATAACGCGCAAAAGGTACTTGGCCACGGCATCATACGAAACGATTGGACCTGATATATTATTTTTTTGTGATGTCACTCCTGTCTGCTGTCACGGGCAGGTTTTTATGGAAGAAAATATTAAGAAATATTCGCCGAAAATTATACTAACGAATAAATCAATATTCCCACTTAAGAAAGGGACACGTGCCCAATATTTGCCGGGTCAGCTAGTTAGAAAATATAAATAAAATACACTTAGTAGTAGGCAGAGGCACTTGCTAAGCAAGTGCCTACGGTTCACCAAGCGTGTTTAACCCAACGTGACAAGGGGTGAGCCTAGGGTTCACACACCTTGTGGAGTGCGAGTTTCATTACGATGTTGTCCGAGCGTTGCGTTGCGTAGATAGGCTCTGAAAAAGAGTCCCATTGGTACACGTCCAGTATTCGGACTCGAACCCGCGACCTCCCAGTTGCAAGTTAAGTATCCGACCAACTGGACCACAGATGCTTAGTTAGAAAATAAACTTTGGGAAGCGTCTCTTGTTGTTGTTCTTGGTTAGAAAGAATTAACAATCTCTGCCTACCACGCCGGAGGAAAGGCGTGACTTTATTATGTGTACGTGTAAATTAAAACGAAGTGGCATGTATAATTTTGATCCAAATGTAAAAGCAATATTCCCAAGTCAGAATATGGATCATAATTCAATCAAGTCGCTAATAACTATAAATCAAGTTTGTTATTGGAAGGGGATTGAAAGATCTTGATACTTATGTTTTTTTATTTAAATATTTTTTCATCATATTATCAGACACATAACGTCCACTGCTGGACGAGGGCCTCTCCCAATAATTTCCGTCATTTGGAGGGAAATATCAATAATCGCCACGCTTGGCAGACGGGTTGGCGATCGCAGTGGTGTTGTGGTTTAATTTATAGAGAGCCTGTCCTCTGGAGTTCCCTCCAAATTTGTTTCCTAGAAATATCAGCTCAATCACGTATCTTTTCTTGCTTTATCGTCTACCCAGTTTATTTAGGGCTTTGACAAGTGTCCTTGAGGGTCTGCAGCAATTGTTTCATCGTTGTGGCATAGCATGGGTAAACTATTTTTTACTTTTATTTCTCATATAGCTATGTGGTACTCGGAAGCAGTAACTTTTTGCAAGTTGGACATGAAGCTTGCATGCTGCCTGCGCCATAGTGGCGTACCATAATTGAGCCTTTTGCGTGATGCTGCACTTCGAACTTATGTATCTCCGCGACATAGAAATAGCTCCTGTCCATAGATTAGACAGAAAGAAAGCAGGCAGCTGATCGGTAAGTCCAAATAAATTCAATCGACACTGGTATCTTATTAGTTTTACGTATCGTTGTTTAGCTCCAATTAGGCCTTGATGCCCTTATTGATGTCAACGGATTCATCTAGTACATACAGTTTTTATATATTTGAATAAGTTCGCAAATTCGCATTTGTAATATTTATCAATCTTGATATAAAAAAAATATAAAATATCAAGATCGTTCACTCCCGCTCCAAGGTAATTGTTAATATAAAGTTCAGGCGACGCAGCTCTCTGAGCTCGTTTCTGCAGTGATAAGTATGGACACTGTGCTACTATTATGGGGTAAGTGGATTAACCCAGTTTCTTTTTTATGTTTGAAATTATTGCAATAAAAGATTAATTTTTGCTTTTTGCTTTGACTACGTCTCACTGTTGAAATACTTCGCTATAACCACATGTATCCATAAAAACTGCTAGGTTTATGAAAACCCTAGGAACGTGAAACGGACTACTCTTCTGAAAAATGTAGGCTGGGCTCGTATTGAGATTTTTTTTCGTACTTAAACGACATTTTATTATCGTTATTCGAAGGGACAACATTGTTAAGGATTTGACGGTAGTGATAGTGCGCTGTCTTACTGACCGACTGGACCCAGCCTAACAATTTCGCTGCAACAATCCTGGCCCCGTACCATGATTACTCCGTACACAGAGCTGTATCACACATCTAGTGCTGTCCCTGTCACATGGCGAGAGGAAAATTGATATAAGACTCGGAGGTTTATTCTTTCTGAGCTGTATTTATACATACCCACAGGGTTACCTATCGGTTGTTCCAGAAGATTCTTACTTCCACGAAAATGGTCGAAACTCTTACTATAAAGCACAAACTTGTAGTGTTATCATTGTTTTATTATGTTTCTTATTTACATTTTCAGCCTCAGTATTCATTGCTGCTTTTTCTTCCTATGAGTGTGGAGTAACCCCTCTACATGATGCTTTTAAAGGATCTTCAGCCGTAAGTAAGTGGTCGTACTAACATTAATTGAATCGTGCTTAATTTATTACCATTGAGAGAAAGAAATATAAAAACATTTTATATTTACACAGCATCAAACGTACTGAATTAAATAAAATGTATTTAGAGTAGATATTTTTTATCGTTGGCTACTTCTAGGAACGCTTGACAATATTATAATCTCATTCAAATAATTGTCTTTAGTGAAACTAACTACGTGGTCTCAAATATTCCTGAACATGTTTTGACCAGTTTATATTTAAAGGACTTATAACTTAAACCATTGATATTTTTACAACTGCTATACATTGGATTTTTGCAGAAACAAAGAAATAACCGCGACGTAGAAGTAGGTAATGAAGAAGAATTAACAAAATATGTAGAAGGACTAAACGAACATGTTGATTCTCTAAAGAAATTGATTGAAAGTATCCGTAAAAGTACCCAAACTCGAAGAGCATTAGATGAAAGTAATCATAATCTCGAAAACTTTGATTACGATGCTGGGACAGAATCTACAACATCAACAAAACCATTGCTAGAACGACACTTCAACAATTTTCTAAAATATTTTCGATGGGCAAGAAGAACTGCAGAGACAGAGATAGAAAACAGTAAAGGTACAACAGAAACGATAGAAACACCTGCGGATGATGACAAAATCTTAACAAAAAGTGCAACATCAGTAGTCGTAGATGAATCTAATGAAAAAATACCAGACAGCGACATTGGAATTGAACATAAGGTAAATATGTAAATATCTGTTTTTCGTTTTTCACTTGTTCACAAGAGGAAATCAGCGTATAAGCAACTAGTGATATAAATTACATTATATATATTGTCTACAGAAACGTGCCTGACGTGTTTGATTTAATAACCTTTGAGACATTATAGCAACTCGGAAATGCGTGATTTGAGTACTGTAGTCACTGCAGCTCCTTGAGAAAATGTCTTGATGTCATTTCTGCAATTTCTGAAAGCAACCGTCTAAAGTCTTCCATTTCTTGGCATCGCAGGAGGGTACGCTCCAGCGTCTCTTCCGTTTCCATGTACGCTTGTAGGGGGCCGTTTGTAAAACGTATAATATTGAAATACTTAGCCAAATTTATCTTGCATGTGATTTAGACTGTGCTGGTAGATACGCTCTGTAGTGTTGCCCCTTTATGGTAACGGAACAGGTTTCAGACTCGACACAGGCATGACTGATTCCTTCTTGCAATTTTATCAGCAGTGTCGCTATGGCCCTTCACCCTTTGAAGAGATGTCTCATTTAAGTTTGAGTGAGTCTGGATGTTATATGCTGTACTGTAGTGCTGTTGTTAGCCCGTGGTGACAAATTTTTAATTACTTAATTTCAGCCTACCAGAAGATTAAGTCCGGATCATGAGTTGACAGACGATGATGCTCAAATCAAGACAAACCCGTGGTGTCCCATGGCTAATGAATGCAAAAGGAGCCTTGTTCCTTTATGCGGGTATTCCGAAGACTTTGGTTACGGCCAGTTCGACGACATGTGTCATTTGGTTCAAGTCAATTGTTTTTACAAGTATAGTAAGTTTCTTTCCATATTTGAATTCCATATTTGAATTCAAAGAACGTTACAGCCGCTATTAGAAATATAATACTATTTATATGAGTTTTTAGCTTGAACTTCCTGAAGACGTTTTCATACCAGATTACACATTTTTTTAAATCTTTATTTATTCGGAGACTTTGGTTCACATCGTGCACATAATATTTGTTAATAATTTTGATAATAATTAGAGAGATAATAATTTTGAGACATGATGTGTTGGTTGGCTCATGAAAGTAATGATTACAGTAATACACGTCGTATTAAGTCTTCGTATATCAATTGAAGATCAAGAAATGATCTGTTTCATGATATATCGAAAGGTGATGCCTATTCGACTTAAACATGTGTGATCATGAGTTTGTTTTGTATGTACTTACCAATAAAATATTAATGACGGAAGTGCTTATGCACTCGGTCGAAGATTAAATAAGTTCTAAAATAATTAAGACGAAGATGTGAGTGAGAGGATGGCAAATTTATTCTGCTTTTTATGTTTTAATTTTAATTTTCAGATTTTATCCCATCGGAAAAGTGTCAACCACATTAAGAAAATAAGTATACGATCATGAATCATATTTATAAAGTTAATTGTTCTTCATTTGTCTTGCTGTTTTTAACCAAGATCTGCAATGTTTGGACAAACACCTGGTTCATCTTTCACGTGTCTGAATACTGAAATATAAACATATTTATACATTTTAATCATTATGTTTCATTATAAGGTGGATCGTAATATAATTTCTGTAGAATATCTAGTAGAATGCAGTTTTTATTAGAGTTGAAGAAAAATAGTGAGAAATGTAAGCAGCTTAAATTATGCTTCGCTATTTTGACAGCAGTTCCGGGATTTCGAATAGAATTGAGCTGTTCCCTTGTAAGAGGCGATTGAAAGAGCGAGATGCAGAAACGCGCGGGCGTTAAATTCCGTTCGCTTTTTACAGGGCAAATAACCTTTTTAAGCCGTAAGCTACTGTTTATGTATATTCTACTGAGACCATTTAAGAAGGTGTCAAGTCAAGGATGAAAAAAATATTTAAGAAAAAAGAACCAACTTCAACCAGTAACATTTGACAGATTTGTGATTTTCTCATGGATTCCATAGTCAGAACTGAACCTAATAGAAATGGGAAATGGGAAGCACCAGCTAAGCTAAGTTAAAAAATGAATCATCTAATTCGCCCCACACAGACTCGGTCAGCTGAATGTACTTTTTGTATGAAGAGGTCAATTTTTTTCGTTCCGAGGCATTGACATCAGCTAAAAGGAACTTACTCAGTTCTGACTATGGAATTCATGAATCACGGGTTATAGACCCTACTTCAACAGTCTTCGATTTAAAAGAGTATTTCCAATTCAGCCTGTTTCTGGTTAATGTGTGGCGGTGCCGCCATACTGCATGGTCCGCAAGGGCCTGATGATCGAGCTCGAACCACCCTTCGATATAGTACCTCCGGCTGTACGGAGGGATCCCAGAAACAACGAGCATTGAATTTACATGTACCTTTGTCGGAACGTCGGGCAACCTTGGGTTAATTTTCGCACTATAATACCCGTTTTAAACTTTTAATATCACGTACCGACATGTGTGCAACACAGTGCGCGTTTCCTTAAAAATTGATTTATCGGTCACCGTGGGGATTTAGTTGATTTGGGAGTTTCATATAAGTGTTGCGGTAAGCGTCTCGAAAGGTCAGATACTTGTGTTGCGTCAGCCAAGAAACTTAAGTGGTCTATCAGTTTTGATGACACTAAAACATCATTACGTTAGAATTATTATACTGTGACAAATTTACCTTAATTGAACCATTGATATAACTTTCAACCGTAGGTTATCAAATTCTTGGCTGACTGTAAGTAAGCAGATTTTTTTCTTATTACCCAAGTTATACTCGCAGGAGTACTCGTAGAGGTCACAAAGGTCCATGAAAGTGCGCGCTTCCCGCACCGATTTGCCGCACACAATCACCATGTCGTGGAAGCACGTGTAGGCGTGCTCACAAACCTTTTTCATTTCATCCTGAAAAAAGTACATTAACAAAGTCTTTGCTATAACGTTTGCTAATTGCCTAGCAAAGGCGCTGCATGCTCTCCACGCGCAGATTCATAAATCTGAAGCTAGCCTCAAGCACAAATAACTGCTCAAGTAACGTTTGTCACCATGTTAACATGTTTGTTTAAAAAAGACAATTTGTACAAGTTTCAAGTGACGATTAAGTCGTATCGATTATTATACGATTTGTAGACTAGTATGTCCTTTTTTACCAGTTAAATGCGAAAGTTTGTGAAATACAAGACGTCAGTGTTTAGGTTCGTCACGGAAAATAAATATAAACGGATAACTCTACTATGGAATTTGATAAACTATAAAAATTGTATTCGCCAACATAATTTCTATCAGAGGTACTAAAGGGGAAAATCCCAGGAGAGTTAAAACTTACTTATAAAAATAGGTACTTTATTTTACTTAGTCTTTAAGGGAATTATTCATGTTCCCACAGTATAAAATTGCGCAGAGAAATTGTGTTTATTTCTGAAAGTATTACAGAAGCTGTGAAAATGTCAAGGCTCCGACATTTAACAAGAGCTTATAAAGGTTGCATAAGGGCGGTGTTTCAAATCCTTAGAAACTTTAAGAATACTTGGAAAATAATTCAGCTTCATTCGTCTCTGTGACGAATGAAATATTATTGTTGTAGAGGTTGTGCTGAATTATTTAAGTATTTACACGCAGGATACGAAATAGTGTGATTAGTCAATGTTGCGGTTTAGAAGAAGGAATGTAGACGTACCATTGTCTAGGGTTGCTATGTATCATGGGAGCACTTTGGTCGGAGCTTTTTCGGAGCCAAAAGTCTTAGTTCCTTATAAAGTACATTAAGCGTCTACTTTCATAGTGCGAACCGCCAGGATGTGGAATGACTTGTCGGAGACTGTTGTTTCCTGCGCAGTATAGTCTAGAGATATTTTAGTCACGGTTTAATAGGTACCTAATAAACAAGTGTGCTCCATCGTAGACCACATCCCTATTTAACATCAGGCAGGATGGCGGTCCAATGCTCGTTCACTGAGTAATAAAAAAATAAAATAAATATCGAAAAGTCTACTAAACAAAAACCAGGATTCCGCTTGACATTTGGCAAAGAACAGAAATTGCTGCATCAGATAATGTTACTTCGTGGATCAAAGTAGCCCCATGGTACGGTAGTGACAAAGGTTGAAAATGACATGCTTTGGTAGTTCATGCATATCGAGATGATAAACAATTGTTAGAGAAAAGCATAGAAATAACACTAAAAAATACAATGTTAAACTGACAAGGTTCATTTAATTATTGGACTTTTAACCGACTTAAAAAAAGGAACTATGTTACATTTTGACTGGGGGGATGAATATTTTTTGTTTCAGAATTATTTTTTTTAAACACAATGAAGCCAAGCCAAACCTTTGACCACCATCTTGCCTGATGTTAAGCAGCGATGTGGTCTACAATGGAGCACACTTGTTCATTAGGTACTTATTTACCTGTACCTATTTACAGTTTGCTCAATTACTACAATGTCACGCATGAGACTAATCACAAAAGGCTGAATATTTCACTGGTTGAAGTCGGTTCTTTTTTCTTTAAAGTTGTTAAAAAGCTCCTTGAAAAGCCAACTTAAACAATTTTGGTGGGTACTTACCAGATGCGTTCTATCAACCATGAGGTGGAATTCCATTGGTATAATAAACAGTAGTATAGTTGCAAAATTAATCAATATACTCATTATAGCCGTTTTTCTTAAAATTTATAGTAAAATTTAAAAAAAAAATCCTGGATGGAATTTTCTGACTGTCTGACTGAAGAATTTGTAATTGCTGCTATTTATAACCGTTATTTGCAATTGGGATTCCCCGCTTAAGTCCTTTCAGCAACAAATATGTCTTAACAGTAACACAGACTATACGTGACTGGATGACATACAATTTATCACAATTCCTGAAAATGCTTGTTTTGGCCATACATAGCCAAGACACTTTGTGCATTGTTCCTGTATTTATAGAGAATAGCAATAGACACATATATTTGTACTCAGATATGTTATAATTCGGCATTTCTTGATTGGTTGGCTTTTGACTTTGATCCTTATGTAGTTCTGACTCATTTAATAGTTAAGCACACATTCTCATGAAAATAATGTGCTGTTACGCCTTTTCTTCTTAAGGCAAATATAATTACTAGAACTTACAAGTATTAAGATTGAGCGAGCAATGCATAGTTTGAGATTTTTATACTTGACAGCCCTGTTTTTTTGTACTTCTACCCTTCTCTGTTGACTTACTAAATGAGCAAGATATAACTATAAAAATAAAGTCTGTCAAGTAAATTTTAAAAGCTAATGAACTGTATGTAAAAGGACTCTGAGCAATGGTCATAGAACTCTCGTCAATATGAACTACTTGGCGAGAATGCGGGAAACCGAAAACAAAAATTTTCACCCCCATACAAAATCCCATCACCCTAAGCAAAAATATGCCTAATTTGTTTGGCTTTTTTTATTTTCTTGGTCGTTTTACACGTAGTATAGACATCATTTGACCCGTTTCATTTTTACATATGGGATCCCATAGTACTCACCATCAATACCTTCACATATTTTCCGCCAAATCTTGCCTGCCCGAGTTACAGGTTCGTGTAAGAGTCACAAATTAAATACAACAACCTCGTTTGCATTGATAACGAGTAATCACTGGCAAGTCTTATTTCTAATTGGCGTTACTAACTTGGACCAATAGTTTTGATTTGGATATTTATTTATTATTATGCCATCTGATCCTTGATACCACGATCCTGACTAAATAATTATGCAACAGCGTTTTTTCTGGACTTACACCTATCTTATGGGCTTGCAAAAGATTCCTATCATGGAATCTTGACCCCGTAATGTTCTCGCTTAACTTCACAGATTACGTATTATTTAATTGTTGTGCCCCACTGTTGTTTATATAGGTCTCGTGGGAATTTCGGAATATAAAATACTTATGTTCTATTCCAGATTCGTATATATCTTCCCACTAAGTTTCGGCAAAATCCATTCGGTAGTTTTCGTGTGAAAGCGTAACAAAGTTACACCTAGTTTCACTGTCCAAAACATCCATACAGTTTCACAATATTTTAAACATACAGGGTTCTACTAATAAATGCGTTATAACTATTTCCCTGCTGAGACGTGGACACTGACGGCACGGCTGGCCCACAAGCTCAAACTCCCACAGCGTGCTATGGAAAGGGCTCTATGCTCAGCGTTTCTCTGAAGGATCGAATCAGAAATGAAGTGATCCAACAGAGAATCAAAGTCATCGACATAGCTGATCGTTTTAGCAAGCTGAATTTGGCAGTGGGCCGGCCATATTACCCGTAGAACCGATGACCGTTGTTGGGGCGAACGATTTCTCGAGTAGAGACCGCGTCTCGGCAAACGGAGTGTAGGACGCCCTTAGGCAAGGTGGACTGACGATATACTCAATATGGCGCAGAAGCTGGATCCCACAAGCCGAAAACAGATCACAGTGGCGTGCAAATGGAGAGGCCTATGTCCAGCAGTGGACAAGTATGGGCTGATGATGATGATGATGAACTATTCCCCAGTTACACTAAGCTCAACTTAACCTGTCAGTTGCATGTCAAATACGGAATAACAAGTTCCGATAGAACTGTAACAACTTAGGTTTAACTTACACCGAGTCTATTAGTAAGGGTGACAAAGACTGGTAAAGCGTCTTTTAATAATATGTGGATTTCTCGACACTTGTATCATTAATCAAGTTACGAAACGAAATAAATACACAATCAACTAAAAATATATAAGTTTATTTTACAATCCATTATACATTATACTGACAATAAATTATTTCTGTTCTACAAAAACATCAGTAATAAAAGTTCAGTCTAACTCTTAAGTAAGTATGACGGTATCTTAATATTTTTATGTATTATATATTAGAATTTGGAACTTTAGTCATCGTAGTAGCTGTTTGAAGGCCTCCGTGAAACAGTGAGCATCGATTTGTCGTCAGGACAGGCTGTTTGCCGATAATCTGTAAGTAAAAGAGTCACATACATTTTGAGGAAATATAGTGTGTTTCAGATCACAGTGGCGTGCAATTGGAGAGGCCTATGTCCATCAGTGGACAGGTATGGGCTGATGATGATGATAGTGTGTTTCATTATATTATTTCTGTTCACGTATGATTGTTTTCAAAATTCTGTCGTAGCTTTGCATGCCGAATTTCAAGTTTCTAACTTCTTCGGTTCAGACTTTTTATACAAACGGTTTCTTTTTCAATAAATCCTGTTCTCGTGAGAATTCGTAGTTGTGCATCCTTATGGTACCTAAACCAAGTCCCTGCTAATTTTCAAGTTCTTACGTTTAGCCCTTTGGGCTGTGCGATGATTGTCTGTCTGTCAGTCAGTTTATCCTTTTATATATTTAGAATTTTGTACAAAAATCAACCTTAATTGGTACAGAAGAAAGTCCATTTCTATTATGAAATTATTACAGCCGATGCCGAGTTTAGTGGTGACTTTAACCACCAAACTAAATCCATACTGACATTAGACCACTAGTCATTAAAGGGGGTGGGATTCGAATCAGCCACTTTGCTTAAATTGATGAGAGATGCCCTGACCACTCAGTCATCAAGTTTCAACATACATACATATACTTCACGCCCGTCTCCCAGAGGGCCTACCCCTCTGGGAGACTACAGATCTCCATTTGTCACGATCCTGACATACCCCTTTCGCTTCATCTACATTCATACATCTTTTCATACATGACCTCCGGGTTCGAGTACTTTTCACGCCACCTTCGGTCAGGACATCACCAATCTGGTCTTTATATGTCCTTCTGGGGCGACCTCTACTCACCCGGCCCATTACATCACTCATATAAATCTCTTTCGTCAATCGACTTTCATCCATTCTCTCCATATACCCAAAGTTTCAAGTGACGTCATTACTTCTCTTCCTTATGCAGTTGTAGTCAAACATGTCGCAGAGGTCCCGGAAGCCGACCAGGTCCCCAGCGTGGCTGACTCCGCAGACAGGCACGCGGTCGTGGTTGCAGGACTTCGCCATTGAGCACCATTTCGTGCTCATCTGTTGTGGTTAAATGAGCCGTTATAAGAAGAAAAGGAATATTAATTGCCATGGGAATGTGTGCTTTACTGCTGATGGTGATATGTGCTATTAAATCTAAGTGTACATAATGGATACTAGGCTAGTATTTTGTCATTTCCCAGAATTAAAGATCATTGTACTTTCACAAAGTCAGGAATTTTGCTTTGTCTTTGATTGTTGGCAGAGTCAAGTCATGTGGGACACATATATGTTTATTTTTTGACGCATAAATAACAAGAACAGAACAAAAAGACAGATACTTAAAGAGTTTCGGAATACGGAACTGATAAAACGTCTTACGCCTATAAAAACGATAAAAAAGACAGTTATGTTAATGCCACTCACCCCCAAGGAACTTGCGGAGGACGCCTGATGTTTCGACGAAGGATTAGGGTAGGGATTGGAGAGTGGGCTACTACCACCGTGCCGGGAGCCAGGATGCTTCCGCTGCACCTGGGGGGAGTGGCCAACAAAACATTAGAGGCGTGTGACAAATTGTTATAAGATTTTTATTAACAGCTAAAGTTGCCACGAGAAGCACATTTTTTTACACGGGGAATATCATAGTTCATATTATTTACTGAGAATAGACCAGATGAGTAAGTAAATAAATAAATCAATGTCGACTATGATTTTCCATGGCCTAAATGTACCTGACAGAAATAGGTACGAAATTAGCGACATCTATACTAAAAAAATGGGGGTTTATAGAACTATCTCACCTTTCTACCCATGCTGATGTCTTCACTGTCTCTATCGGTCAGAGGGCCGTGGCTTGTGACAGTACTCATCACTATTATTAGTACGAACACTGAAAGATAAGGTAAAATCTTAAATTATTATAGAGGGAAGAACACGTATGTTGTATATATTCATCATTAAATACAGTCTACTGTACTGTGGGACATCCATCTAGAGCTGAGATTTTTACAGCTTTGTTGGGTAAAGATTCAATTTTACAGGCTTACACATGTAGTTTAATCGAACCCAAAACATAAGATTATAAGTATCCGCGCAGCTCAGCAACAACCGCATCCCAATTATTTATATCTCGAAATTCAAATGAATTAGAAATCGAAGTTGATGTGACGACGTGGCGACCACTAGTCTAGATTTACAATTAAAGTTCAATAAAATCGATGCGCATTGTTCCGAAATATTCCTGGGAGTTGAAATTAATTGTGGTAGGTATATTATTTTGCGGCCACATTTGGTATGGTCACCAAAATTTTGTACAATCCTAGAATTGATGGTTCTACACTACGATTTTTAAGGCTTTTCACAATTAAGGAAAAGCTGTTCATTTTCTGAACAAATGTTTTAAAAACCATTATACGGAGTCCTTGTTTGAGCATCGTCTACCTAGAATATCTTATCCCTATAATTGTATCATTATACCTACACACCAAACCAATATTGTACATACTTAGTATAAGTAGGTACGTCATATCCAAGGTAAATACCAGCAGGGTTGGACTGAAGCCAGAGGCGTTTTGCGTCACTTGGGAACAGAAGTGGCGCGACCTAGTTCAGACCCTTTCCACTCCGTACTCTACTTCCGACAAGTAAGTTAACACGTGTGATGTATGTAAAATGTACCCACTTTCCCCTCGCTATAAATTA
>SJJU01007080.1:18265-30220 GCA_012932125.1 Conopomorpha cramerella
TGGATGGTCCAATTTTATAACAAAAAATAATAATTATCTTTTGTGTTGACCATTGACGCTATATATTGTCTGGTGTTATTCCAAGATTGGATGTACATAGAAAAAAAAATATCTCACAATATGAACTGAAACAGCATCCGGTAATACTTTTATAAGAACTGACAAAATTAACGTTAAAATATTTACAGAAAGTCGCATCTTATTGCTTCAAACTGGTACAAATAAAACTAATGTTTTCACATAACGTTGCTTCATGCAAAAGTCATGAAAAATTCAATCGGACAAAATTGACTTGAACCAGTTATGGAAATAGGCAATAAAATATCGAATAAATTCCTTTTTTATATTCTTTTAACCAGGTTAACTTCATAGATTTGACGAGATGTCGATCGCGTTGTTTTGTGCAGGTATTGTGTAAGATTGTGTTGTTTATTTGATTTTGTTACTAGTTACTTATATTTTTATAGCTTCGTTATTTTAAATTGGTCTACGTGACTGTTTTCAGTGTTTTTTGCATCGACTCACCTGATTTTCGCTAAAAGTGTAAGTTATGTACCTACTAATATAATTAATAATTTTCATCAATTAATTTCTGTATAGTAATAAACAGTTTTAATATTATGATTAGATATATTGTAACACGGCCACTGTTAGAATGCGTCTGAAAGTTGCAATGTTCTCTTATAATGTTGAATTGTCTGATATGTTGCCATATTCAGGAAGAATAACTAAATGAATAAGATTATCGTAAATACGCTGCCGTCCTTAAGTTATGTCCACCATTTAAGTTTTGAGTGCATTCTTTCAGTGGCCGTACTGTACTGTCATCATTCGAAGAAACACATTATTTTCATGGGAATATGTGCTTAATTACTGACTGAGCTTCAGGACGATTTGAGGATCATTATTCTTCACCCAAATCCAAATATTGTGAAATTTCTCCTATTGGTGGCAGTGTAGTCACTGCTGTTTTAGGCGAAGAAACATGTTTTACTAGTGGGAAGTCTGTGTAAATCTGTGTATGTTAATTTGATAACTTAGGTGCGCCACAAATCAATTTCCTTTCCTTATAAATGAAACTTATTCCAGAGTTTTAAATAGGCACATGTGGTTTGTTGATTTACCAACGTTGGGTTAGAAATATAAGTAGCATTTTAGGATGATGTAGTCTTGGATTACATTCTTAGAATCAAGAAATAAATTGCTTATTAAAACTCGAGAACGGTAGGATCGATTTGGCTAATTTTGGTCACAACAAATGTTTGCCGGCACAGCTAGTTTATTACAATGTAGATTTTGCAATTTCATCTTATACCTAATTAATATAAACTAAAACACAGCCTTTACGAAAAACTACGAAATTGAAATTATGGGGTACTTTTCCGTGGATTCAAAATGATTTCTTGTTTAATAAAAAATGTGTGACCTTAGACGACGATATTTATTTTGAATCAAGATAAGTTCCTATAAGAGTTGTTGTCAAATCACTATTATTCCATAATATTTTCGATAAATATATGCCTCTACAATCTCTCGTTTATTTCAGATATGTTTTGAAGCCAACACATGTATACATAGCGGCAAAGAAGCTTGTGCTATTAACAGTAAAGGAGATATTCGAAGATTTATAGATCCCTGTGATATAATCGAGTATAATTGTAAATATAAAAATGGTAAATACTTACATGAATAACTTATCTACCATAAATTAACAACTAATTAAGTACCCATATAGAAAACAGTCATAACTAAAATAATTTCAAAAACAATTTCAGATTATAAAAAAACGTCAATAGTAGATTGTGATCGCTTGCCACCGCTTTTTGGTAAAGATACGAGATTCGAAAATGACGATAATAGAATAAATGTACTGAAAAAAGACAGAAACGATCATAAAAATGACACACCTGACTATGATCTGACGAGTGGAGAGAAAAATGATCCTGATGCTGACAATTCGGAATCTGGAGACTACGTCGATGATCAAAATGAAATTGATGCAGCCGATGATGATTTTTTGGAAAATGATGAAGATTATACAAAAGCTAAATTAGAAAAATACACAGATGCACCATGCGCAGATGACAATAAACAGGACGATTTAAGTTATGATAAATATGATGTAGACACAGACGAAAATACTAAACTAAAGAATCAAGTAGATTCTGCATATAGTTCTTATAATATGGATATGGACTACGGCGGGTCATCTGAAGAATAAGTTTCATTATATTTTTTTTCAATGATAAAATGCATATTACATAGATAAAAATAGACGCTCAATCTCAGTTCACTCCGCCATTACGTAATTTTTTATTAAAGAAAATCTACTAATTCTTATCGTTTCAGTCATATTATTTTCAAGTTAGCTATGACAAACATATTAGGTATTACAAGTACAAGCTTTTGGTTTAGTGATTGTATATTTGTGGCATCACGAAAAACATATTGAAAATTTTGCAGTAGGTAGGAGTAAGACACTAGAAGATAATTTTATGGACAAAATGATTTTATTAAGGATACTTCTTAGTTAACCTTAACACGTAATCGGAATTTGTGATTCTGGACGTAAATTTACGATTGAGTCTTTTCTCAGAGTATTTGAACTGTACGCAATGCTTCTTTTATAAAGTAAATGTATATGATATAATGTTAAGATACTTGCGGTTGGTGAAATGAGGGTATTTGCTTAGTTAGTGCAGCCTCTGCCTAGTTCGATTTGGTAACAGTGTATTCATTGTTTTCATATTAAAATGGTGTCGTAGTAAATTTATATAACAGTAGCTTTCATTGCAGATTTGTTATGAGGCAAAGATATGTGTACACAATGGAAACGAGAAATGTGGTGTAAATAGTAAAAAGGTAGCTCGGAGATTCATCGACTCGTGTGATATGAAAGAGTTTAACTGTTTGAAGAAAGACGGTAATTTTTTAAATTATTATTTGGACTCTTAATGGCTGTGATATAATGTTTATGGCAGTACTGAAAATAATTAATATCTAAAAGTATGTTGTCAAAATGTATGAACCTTTTATTGATAAAAACTTTATTGAGTATCAACAATAAATTGCAGATTATCAGAAGTCGTCATCTAGTTTATGCGCACATCTGGCATCTTTTAATGTCGACGATGAAGATAAATATGAAACAAAAACGAATGAAGATGAAACTATGCATTCTGAAACTGTATCAGGCCGTGATTCTGACGGAGATTCTGTTAGAGAGATATATCAAAACGGCAACAAGGAAGATTATTTAAGTTATGATTATCAGCAGTACAATGAAATATCAAAACCACAGGGTGGAGGAGATTTGAAATTATAATGTTTTGTGATATAAATAAAGTACCTAGCATTTTTTACTTATCAATCGAAATTACTAGTGGAAGTGACTAGAAATTTCATCGACAATAATTTGTATTTTTTTTATAATATTGATCCTAATCTTAGTTAGAAGTACAGTTCAGAAGGAAGCGAAATGCCTCAGGCTCTTACAAATGGGTTATCCATATTTTATTTTCATACTGTTTGACAATTTATATATGAAATTGGACTACCTGTAGTTATTTGGTAATAAATTATTGACTTGACACAGATGTGGAAACTTCCTTGATGAAATTAAGAACGTATTAAATAATATAGACAATGCGTTTTTCACCGGTCACATCACCAATGGATGCGAGTCCCACATTACCCCCGCCGTTTGTCGCCAACCACGAAAATCTTCTTTGCTGAGCAGACTTTGCTTTTATGTCTCTTATCTGTATTTGTGGCGCACCTAAGGAAATATCGAGGGTGATAATGTACAAATATTACTTGAGGAATGTTTCATTAGGATTTTTCATTTCAGTTGCTTATATGATTCCTAAATGTAAATAAATACATACATACGTAGGTATTGCGTACATTAAACATAGACATGTTGGTGTTACTAAATTTCTTTTCCTATTAATTTACAAATGTAATGTTTGTTACGCTTTCACCCTTGTGTAAAGTTAGGTTAATTTTGAGATTCCACTATTATTATAGATTACATGTTATGAAGCCAAAATATGTGTCCATAACGGAAACGAGAAATGTGGCGTGAACACGAAAGGAACATCACGGATTTTTATTGACTCTTGCGATATGAAGGAATATAATTGTATACAGAAGGACGGTAAGCCTTAATTAGTCACTTTTCTTCTTTGAAAGTGGATTTACGATCATTTTAAGTTCATAACTTTTTGATAGGAACTTCTTAAGAATCTTCTTTCGAATATTCCTAAGGTATTGGTTACTTTAAACAATCATGTATGAATATCAGCGTGCTATTTAATCCACTCTTGGATGAAAGAAGTGGATTCTGGTGGATGTTGGTAATAACATTATCAGCGTTTACATTGCATTGAGAGAGATAGGAATCGATTTTCTGAGAAACTTAAATGTCGATACCTGCTGGAGTTAACAAACTTTGATATACATTCAAGGTCTGAATGAGGGGAGGGCTTGGATTGTGAATAATTACGTAATACTAACCTAATGATGTCTTTGACATTAGTAAATTAACTTTGCTTGTCTTTTGTTTGCAGATTTTAAGAAGACGTCTCTGGATAAATGTGAAAATTTATCATCGTTGAGTAACAATGATGATAATTCACAAATAGAAAGTAGTAACGAATTGACCCCAACTGAGGAGGATATCAGCAGTGAACAAATACAAAGTGATGATTATAACAATGATGATAATTCACAAATAGAAAGTAGTAACGAATTGACCCCAACTGAGGAGGATATCAGCAGTGAACAAATACAAAGTGATGATTATAACAATGATGATAATTCACAAATAGAAAGTAGTAACGAATTGACCCCAACTGAGGAGGAGATCAGCAGTGAACAAATACACAGTGATGATTATGATGATGAGCCGGAGACTGCAGAAGAAGATAATAAAGAAATCTGTCAAGATGATGGCAAGGATGACGATTTAAGTTACGACTACGATAAGAACATATCTCAAGATGTTGACACTCAACTTGCAGGAAAAAAGAAGCTTTTTAGAAAAGACTATTTTTATGGAGAAGATACTTATGAGCAAAGGCATTATATTTAGATTAATACAACACGACAGTTTGATTGACGAAAATCATGATTTTTTATTTATAAGTCATTACTGAGTAGGTGTAACTACCATTTTTTTCTTCTTATATTGGGAAATAAATACGAATTTATAGAACTTTGAAAGCTTTGACTTAAATATGTAAATAAACACACTTAATAAACAGCCAAAGCGGGTTTCGTTGCCAAAGCGGGTAGGCAGAGGCACTTGCAAGCAAGCAAATGCTCACGATTCACCAAGCGTATTTAATCCAACGTGACAGGGGGCGAGCCCATCGTCGTTAAAGAGTTCACACACCCGGGTTTCATCACGATGTTGTACTTCACCGTACGAGCGTTGCGTCGCGTACATAAGCTCTGGAAAAGAGTCCCATTCATGCATTTACATTAAGTGAAATATAGGCAATTCTCAAATAATAAATATTTCACTCTGCTGCTGAAATGCAAAAAAAAATTTTCTCCATACAAAATAGATAAATTTTTGCCTCGGGAGATATCATTTTGTATGGGGATTGACATTTTTTTTTAATTTCCCCACATTGTCCTAATATGTAGTAAAAGTTATTCATATTGACGAGCCTAACAACGTTTCTAAGACCATCATCGCTCAGGGTCCACTATTAATAATGTACTATTCTAATACTATACCTATCTATAAATAAAACCTTTATAGCCGTAGGTAGGTACGTAGGTATTTAAACATAATGATGAACGTTGATATAGGGGCATTGTTCCTTTTAATTTGATCGAGTTTTCGAAGATGTAGAGCCCAACACATAGGCGGACAGTAAAATAAACACAATAGATTTTTTTAGTGCGTCTGTGGTTCAGTTGGACTTGTAACCGGATGGTCGCGGGTTCGAGCGTCCGGCTACTGGACTTTTTCAGAGCCTATGTACGCAACGCAACGCTCGTTCGGTAAAGGTCAACATCGTGATGAAACCCGCACACCACACTGTGTGTGAACCCTATAACGGCAATGGGCTCACCCCTGTCACGTTGGGTTAAATACGCTTGGTGAACCGTGGACATTTGCTTTAGCTAGTGCCTCTGCCTACCCCGCTTTTTGATTAACAGGCGTGAAGTGTAGATTTTTTATTGTTATAACGCCTATTAGTTGTTCACTGTCCGGGAAAGAGTTAAGCAATACTTTTAAATATTAGACCGCACCAGTGACGTGCACCATATAGGCAAAAAGACACTGATACCTTAGTATTTTGGCTACCCGACCTAATAATAGAATTATTGCTAGATCTTCTTTTGTTGTACTCACGACATAGGCTAACGAAGGTGTTTGTGGGTGAGTAGATAGGTACCTGTGTTTCGTAGATACAAGTTACCTATACATAAGTGTCAATCCTTGGGGATAGCTATCCTACCTTGTGGTAAAAGCCAGTGCACGCCACTGCACCGTACCATGAGGTTTTATTGTAATATGATTCTCGCTGTGTGACAGGGATAGCGCTATATGAGTGGTATAACAATGTCACTGTCACACAGCCTAAAAAATATTACTATAAGAGCTCTTGGTACGGGGGCGAAAAGGACTAAGCGCTTCAATCTCAGTTTTGGGGTTGAGGCGTGTATATGCTGCATAAGTACATTTTTATTACAAACACGAAATCTCTTAGGCTTAGTTAGCCATGTCGCATAATAAAATTTGACGGCCGGCATGGACTAGTGGTCAGGACACCTGCCTCTAGGACGTCGCGGGTTCGATTCCCGTCACGGTCATAATGCTTTAGTGATGAGCTAAGGCATTTGTTGTTTGCGTCTGGATGTTTTATTTATCTATGTATGTATTTAAAAGTATGCATTTAAGTGTATCAGTCTCTGGCACCCATAGTACAGGGTATCCTAGTTCGGGGTCCGGTGACCGTATGTACAAATGTCCCGTAAATATTTATTTATTTATTTAAAACGTTTTTTTTTCACAGAGACAACCCATCCCGGCGAAACTCGGTCTACTGCAGACGATGAATAACTATTGGTGTTTCGAAGCCCGCTACTGCAAACACGATGAAGAGCCAGTCTGCGCTAAAGACTCTAGAATGAGAGAAACTATGAGTTTCGCTGATGTTTGCAATATGGCGAAATTTAACTGCAATCGTAAACATCGTATGTAAACGAAATTACACAACACAGTAGTGGTAGGAAAACGCAATAATTTTTAGTGCCTATTTTCTGAAACATTGAGAAGTAGTTGCTATAACCATTTAGATTTTTTTCGTACTATTCGACGCGCCATGATTTCATTCGCGTTTTGCGCAGTTCAGTATTTCATACAAAATAAGATACTCTTTATTTAAGGATGAAAAGTAGCATATGTCCTTTCTCAGGAACTAAACTTTTGTAGTTTTGGCGTGAAAGCGAGACAAACAAACACTTTCGCATTTAGAATCTTAATATGAATTAAAACTTAATAAAATTAATACCAATTAGATTTTGCTTTCTTGGGTACGATCTAATTATATTTTATAATAAATCACGAAAACGTCTGGACATATGTCTCCTCGAACGCGCGCCATAATGTACGTATTTTGCCTAAAACATCCTTACAGTTACACACATCAAAAGTGTCTAGGAATCAAGTACATTTTAGAAGATTGCAATCAAGAACATATTTTACAAAAACTGAATTCATTCATAATTTATTTAAAAATGTGGTGATAAGTCATTGATACAGGCATGGGGAATTAGGTAGGAGACCAATCCAGAAGATTAGATTTGATTTACATAAATTAGATTTTTTTAGAGCTAAAAAATATTCTTGATCTCTAGACACTTTTTATATGACTGTGTATTTCAAAAAGTAGGCAAAGGAAAAAACTACAGATGATATGCCGTATATTATGGGCCTCTTTGTCAGAGTCTTGCAACAAGTCCTTTCTGGTACACATAGAGGTAGATTAATAAGGGCTAGCATCTTGATACATTTACACGATGCGCTTGCGTATTGTCTTAATAAACAAGCGGCGTGACGTATCACTTTTTACAAATACAGTGTTTGTTTTAATTTTTCGATCTTAGTCACGTGACAAACAAGGAATGTCACTAAACCTTATGGCTGAGTGAAACGCATAAAAAATCAAATGAAATTAGTGAGAGATTAGTGAGAAATTAGTGTACACGTACCAGTTCTTACCAGATCTGTACAAGAAACATCGTGATGATGATGATGAATCCGTTTACCATCTATTGCGTAGGGTTTCGAATACGCTTCGTGTTGGAAGTGTCTCTTCCGAAACGAGAGCTCACTTCATACGGTACATTCTTATCTAAGATTTTACAAACATTTAAACCTATGTCATTATTTTTACTAGTTTTCGTAAGAAACAAATATCGCGTTGATACAAAATCACTTTATTTATATGTATGTGTTCGGAGAAACCATAAGCGAAACAGGCAAGGGTACGTTACTTCTGTTTAGCTGGTACCATTGAGGTACCTTATAGGCAAGTGTGCTCCATCGTTGACCACATCAGGCTAGATGATGATCAGATGCTTTCCCATCAATACATAGTACAAATCAAAGTCGCCTCCCGCTGTCTGTCCCTATATATCCTTAGATGTGACACTTTGCAACGGATTTTGATACGATTTTCTCTAGTAGGTAGAGTGATTTTTTAAGAAGGTTTGTACTATAGTACATGCATGTAATAGCAAAACACTGTTAATAATTTACATTAGCAAAACAACGTTAGCCGGGTTAGCACATAGCGGTATTCAATAAAAAAAAAACATGTAGGTACCTAACATAAAAAACATGCATAGCGCACGAATTATCATTTTATTTCTATTCGTGGAGACAGGAATGTTTCTGAATCTCTTTGACAAAAAATATTTCATTTGCAGATTTCGTCGTCACTGAAAAACATTTGTGTAAATTGAAAAAACATTAATGTCGCAATAAAACTCCTTTCACAATGAAATTTTTAATGTTTGTTGTTAATTCCTTTTGATGATCATTTTCCAAAATGGAATCATTAAATGGTAAGCTTTACATAGATTTTTAAACGATATTACTTGAAGTATCTATTATTATTATTATTAATAACGTCTGTCTTTTCAGTTCTCATATTTTTGCTGATTTTGACTTTGGGGTTATCACGTGTAAGTTTTAATTTTTTTTTAACTTGACAGGCGGGTTGGCGATCGCAATGGTGTTGTGGTTTAACTCACAGAGAGCGCTGCTGCCCGTTCTCTGGAGAGTTTTCTCAGTCGCCTCTTACGGCCCCCAAGACGGGAAAAGTTGGTCTGGCGTGGAGACGCATGTATTCTATTCGCCGTTACCACACGGCTCAACATACTTTGTTACTACTTACCTAATCAGACAGCCAGCCATTCAGCCACCAATAGGAGAAATAGTACAGTTATTGTATTCGGGCGAAGAATTATGATCCTTAAGTGGACTTGAAACTCAGTCAGTAATTAAGCACGTATTCTCATGAAAATAATGTAACATTACGTTACGTCTTATCTTCGCATGGCGGCAGAATTGTGAACCCTTGTGAGTGTGAGTTTGCACCCTAGATATCTATAACTTCAGTTGCGTTGTTTCATTAAGCAAATCTTGCAGAAAACACCGGAACCGGATGCCGAACGATGGGTGTCATATCAATGCAAGCGTCACAAGGAATGTGACGAGGGTGTCAGAAAAGTATGCGCCTATGACGAACTATTGTCTGAACTTGCCGAGTTTGACGATCAGTGCACTGTTTTTAAGGTCAACTGTCAACTTAAGAGATGTGAGTTTACATAGGCAGACATTAGACGATACGTTTTGATCTCAGTTTTACCACAGTCGTGATTGTGATTGACGGATTTCGTATCGTCTAATATAGTGAATGATGTTTGAATTAGTATTAGTAGTCATTCCATAAATCATGACTGATGGAATTGAATGACGCTTGCACGAGCGTCTAATGTCTGCCATACAGAAGTAGGTACTTAGGAATTTATAACACGGCAGCCCCCCTAGCAAAGTGCTCCAAGAAAGAGTCAAACTTGACAAGATATCAGGCACTGCGATTGGTTAAATCAAGCTAAGTCGCACGATCTGTGACATAGCAGCCAATCACAGCGCGTATTTGTTATATGTCGTGTCCTTCTTGGATCACTTTGCTAGGGATGTTTCACTAGACAGAATGAGGATTGGATTGATTTGAGTTATCATATAAATAATGGAGTATCCCGGTTCATTTTACCCACGGACCCCGACCCCAAACTATGTATTGGGAGCAAAATACTCATAAACGTAAATACATACATAGACAGATAAAACAGCTCTAGCTCATACTCTTAATTAGGTATAAAGTTGCCTTTTACAATTTTCCTTTGTACATTTTTACATGTAATGTGCAGTGTGCAATAAAATGTATATTCATCAACAGCTACATAACGTTCACTGCTGGACGAGGGCCTACTCTGTTATTTCCGATTTTTCATTTCGAAGGAAATTCCAGGCGTGTTGGCTCGCAATAGTATTGTGGTTGAACTCATAGAGAGCGCTGCAGCACGTGCTTTGGAGAGCTCCCTCGGTTGCCTTACGACCTCCAGGACGTGAAAATTTGGGCTGTGTAAATATTGGTAGTGGGAATCGCGTTTTATGCTACAGCGTTCTTTGACTATACATAATATTTTTCATAGTGCGTACCGCCAGGATGTGGAACGACTTGCCGGAGTCTGTGTTTCCTGCGCAGTATAGTTTGAAGGTCTTAAAGTCGCGGGTGAATAAGTACCTACTGAACAAGTGTGCTCCATCGTAGACCACATCGCTGCTTAACATCAGGCAGGATGGTGGTCAAACGCTTCTTCATAGTGATTAAAAAAAAAAAAATTCCAGACTTCATGATAGTCGCGCCAGAAGCCTGTAAACTTCGCAAAGAGTACGATGAATACGAGAAGAAATACAACCTGACCAGTATCTCTACTAGAGACCCGGAGGAGTACAGTCAGCGGCGCAGACACCTCGCGAGCTGGAGACTGAAGGCTGGACCTAAATTGGCTAGTATTTTGGAAACTAGTTCTGTAGGAATTTGAAATTAATATCACGAAATAATCTGTAATTTTTACCGGATCATTTAATGCAGTGATCTTAAAAAAATACCAGTAGATTTTTATATTATAATCAACTAAAAATGAAAAGATTATAATTTTAAAGAAAAAGATTTTTAAAGTACCCCTCGATTTTTCTGATCTAAAATTAATATGAAAGGTGGAATTGAGAAAAAATATTTTTGTGAAGTCGCTTAATAAGAACCTCCCTTTAATGCTTGTCTTATTTCATCTCATGAAAGTGGATTAACGATGATGTAAGAAGGTGTGTAGAGGTGCCCCAGAACGACATACATCGACCAGCTTGGTGATGTCCTTGCGGAAGAGGTGGCGTGAAGAGTATGAATGCAGATTTAATCGAAGAGATTAAATGAAGCATTTTTAATCTCTGCCTACCCCTCGGAGAGATAGGCATGTGTATGTAGACTCCTCTCATAATCCGGTTATTTTAGCACCAGCGCCATCTATTCGTTCGTATCGGAATTACGTAACAACTTTTACTACGCTCTTCAAATGTTAAGTGTTGCATGTTCAGACGAACGGAAAATATTAAGGCTTCGACTATTTTTTGTTGTGAGTACCAGATGGCGCTAGTTTGAGCATTTTTGAACTTATGAGCGTATTATATTAAAACTAGTAGTTTTTATTAATACTATCTAAAAATACCTAAAAGCCATCATTCAGGATGTGACTGTAAAGCTTCGCAGTAGGGGACAGAAAATTTTGTTTTTTACTCTTTAATTCCTGCATGATTTCATATTGCCGCATCGTTTTATTCTAAATGACATTTTTCTATGG
>SJJU01007082.1:0-11777 GCA_012932125.1 Conopomorpha cramerella
GCGATTACGAAGATGAACATAGTTTTCAACTATCTTTGACTGTTTGATTTCTTGAGGAAACTCCTCTTTAACATATAAAATGTCCATGTCACAATGTTAGTTACTGTACTCCTCCGAAACGGCTTTAACGATTTTTTCCAAATTTTATATGCGTATTCAGTAGGTCTGAGAATCGGCTACTATCTGTTTTTTATGCATCTACCTACTACTATCTGTTGTATTTCTCCCAATACACGGTGTACAAAGGCAACTTATTGTGGCAAAACAAATGTTTGCCAGGTCAGCTAGTGTATTTCTCCCAATACACGGTGTACAAAGGCAACTTATTGTGGCAAAACAAATGTTTGCCAGGTCAGCTAGTGTAAGCATATAAAGCGCCTCTATAGTCTAGTGGTCGAGAGCTTCGAATACAATTAGGAGGTTGCGATTTCGAGACTTAGTGTACATACTAGACGTGTACCAATGAGTCTCTTTTTCAGAGCCTATGTATATTTTTTAAAGCAAAACATCGAGATGAAATCCGGAAACTAAAAGGTGTGTTACTCCCCTGTGACGTAGACGCGCACGTCAGAGAAAGATCCATACGCAGAGAGACAGGTGGGGGAAGGGGTGGGCTTGTTCTCTGTATATTTTCACCTCTCATGCTCGTCACCCCGTAAGTAGTAAACCCATGGATGTAGCCATGGTAACTATGACTGGATAAATTAATAATTCCAGGAAAATTGTTATTGAAGCTATTATGATTTCATAAAATTGTAATCTATGGAAATCACTAAGTGTTTATAATACCTACGTAGGTACGTACCTTAGTGTACCTAGTGATAAGTCTAGACGTATGTAATGTACTATGTACCCACCTATTTACCCACTCCTTCAAGATAATCCGTCATAATATTGGCTTACTTACATTGTTGTAACAATGATTAAACTCGTAAAAATATTTTCTTACGCGTATAAATATTGTACGACAAAAGAAAAATATTAGCACTTGCATTGTATTAATAATGTAAAGTCGGTTCTTTGTAGTGTAATTAGTGTTAATTAAAATATAATCCATACTTAAGTTTTTTAATCTCACACAGACTATTCTATATAGAGATGTATTTTTTTGAAGAGTGA
Organism: Conopomorpha cramerella; assembly: GCA_012932125.1. Taxonomy (NCBI): domain Eukaryota; kingdom Metazoa; phylum Arthropoda; class Insecta; order Lepidoptera; family Gracillariidae; genus Conopomorpha; species Conopomorpha cramerella. The sequence goes on from SJJU01007082.1 coordinate 1,120, forward strand.
GATAATTATAAGATCTTTTTCTGTGGGTTGTGTTATTTATGGGATACTAGCTTTCCGCCCGCGGCTTCGCCCGCGTGGACTTCGGTTATATTGCGGTATAAAGGATAACTATAAGAAAGCTTATCATACCCACGGAAAAACTAAGTTTCCCTCGGGAATAACATTTTTTTTCCGGGATAAGTACTATTGATCCCGGGAATCCTATTATTTAATCCGGACTTCTAACTTTACGTATGCAAAATTTCAAAGAAAACGGTTCAGTAGTTACGGCGTGAAAGCGGAACAAACAAACTCACTTTCCGATTTATAATATTATATAAGGAAGTAAGAATAGTAAGGATACGCCCTTTCCAGAAGGTTAGTAATAATCTGTCATTAGATCTATAGCTGTCCCTTTTTCACAGGCAAAGTAATAAAGAGAAGAAGGTAGTTTTTATGACAGATTAAGTATAATGATAGTACCGGAAACTGGGCGTTGATCTCAACGTGCGTTTATGGAACTCCTGTGAATGTTTTACTACTATATCGATCCACTAAATACATTAAAACATGGGTAGATTGTCAGATAATACTTTGTCAAAATCTTGTTTAACACTTTCCATGATACTCAATTTACAACAATACACAGTTCATTAGACAGTTTTAAGTAAGGCTTTAGCAAAGAAACTTCGCTTTACAAATCTCTGCCTAGTGCCAACAAAGACGGTTTTTCTTAGTAAGTTTTTTTTTTGCGACAAAATGTGCTTATTAATTTCCCACGTTAAAAAATTACAACCCATAAAACTGTAACTTACAAGTAGGTAATAATTATTATAGGTAAGTAATACCTATTTATATGAAGTCTAATCGGCATTTGTATTGTACGGTTGATATAAAACGTTGCGAACAACTAATGAATTCACTACTTCAGCAATGAATATTCATCCAGGAAAATGATCATACCTACTACTTTACAGTCGTTGATTAAAGTGTTGGGTACTTACTTATCATTGAATAATAGTAACAAAATAATTATTTATTTATTCGCATTTGTCACATACACAAAAGTTACATTAGAAGAGAAGAAACAACACATCAAAAACAACAAACATACAAAATGAAAAATAGATATAGTTACGTAAGTACTTATATTTAGGAAGCCGACGATAAAATATGCTGAGTAACTACCAGGAAACAGCGATCATGTATAAAGAGATGTGTGGCATGGAATTGCAAGGTTCTTGACAAGTGGGGTACATGAACCCTACTGAAAATCCGGTGTGACGTAGTTTTCTCAATAAATCCTTTACGATTTTTATGCAGACTGTACTTAATTATTGCGTGTCATGTATTCTTATTATATGTATTATAGTCGGTATATAATAGTACTAGTGGACGCCCCGCGTTTTCATTCGCGTAGTTTAGAAGTACCTGCATCTTATATTTCAAACGTCTGACTTGAAAGCTTTAGATTTTTCATACAAAAGCATTTTCCCGTTAATTCCCGATCCCGTGGGATTTTTTGGAATTCCTTTCTTAGTGCACCCCTACGGTACCCAAGCTGCGTCCGTTCCAAATTTCAAGTGCCTATGTTTGGGCTGTGCGTTGATATGTCAGTCAGTCAGTCAGCTTTTCCTTTTATATATTTAGATATAGGTAGGTATTTATTATTATTTATCTTATGTATCTACCTTATATATTTGCGCAAGAAATTAAAAGACACCTCTCATGTTTTTATAGCTACTTATTTCACCTACGTACCGACCCACTATCGAGAAGTTATTTTTGCAATAAAATAGAAATGTCAAACTTAACAGGTCGAAGTGTATCAAAACAGGTGGGTGGATTGTAAGGTTTGTTTATATATAAATATTTACACTGTTACAAGGATAATTTGGTGTGTGATTGCTGTATATCTATCCAATGTTATTTTTCTATTTGACGCCCTCAGGCAAGGTGGACTGATGATATACGCAAGATGGCTGGCAGAAGCTGGATGCGAGAAGCCGAAAACAGATCACAGTGGCGTGCAATTGGAGAGGCTTATGTCCAGCAGTGGACAGGTATGGGCTGATGATGATGATGATGTTATTTCTTGATTACTTCATCTGTATTTATCCCTATATAGAGTGTAAAAGGACCCGAGCAATGTTCTTAGAAACGTTGTTGGGCTGACTAATTGGCGTATATCAAATTAGACTGGTTTGTTCGTATTTAGATTACATTTGACCAGTTTTTGAGATCTTCACTAGCAGTGTGCGTTGTACTAACTTAATGAATATCATGTCTAGTATCTCAGTACTGCAACGATGCGATAAACGTTAGTAAAAAGCATTAAATATGTTAAATTACCAAGTAATTAGGTAGACATCTTATTTATTTATGTATCTAATTACATTCAATTAGTCACAGCTGGGTACGTAAGTATTTAAAATCATACCTAAAGGAAAATAAAGACACGTGATTCGATTAAGGTACTGACACGTACTATTAAATTAAATCTTTAGTCATCATTACTTACATAAAATTAACAGTATAAGTTATATGGCTTATTGGAACTAAAAATAGAAAACATAATAAAAAAAATACGCACAATCACGCCTTTTAATACTAAAGTGAGGTAGGTAGATTAATTTGCTTATAAAAAAGCAGATTGCATAGCTGGGTAGGTACCTATAGAATTAAAGGCGTGGTACAGGAAGGTTGAATTGCAGTTTTTCTTTAACGTATTAATTAAATCTTCTAGGCATCAGCAAAAATAATTATGGGTGAACTAAAATAGCAACAGCACATTTTTTACTTGTTTTAAAATTGCAGTATATAAACCTTCTTGCTTAACAACTGTTCAGGTTTTTCCCGCTGGGCACGGTTCTGTTTAAAAAAAAAAAGGAACTAGGTATTCAATCCTCAAGGTATATTGAACCTTCTTTGTCTATAGACCGTTTCAACTAGGTTACCATAAACAATATGATTTCAGAACAATATTTATTTTACTCAATATTGTTCACCGGGTGTATAGGGGCGAATATAACCAAAGACAAGCTTTATTTTTAGTAAAACTTATCTACCCAAAGAGGAAAACTTATCTACCTACTAAATAATTGGGAAGTGGACCCACAAAACGTTTGCGAACACACGCAGTGCATCCAGGACACACGCTAGAGTGAACACTAAATACCTGGTTTGTATGGAGATAAATCACTTACCTGTAAACGTGAAAAGTATCCGCGATTTAATGTTAAAAATCACTTTGAATAATAAATTATTCCCACTTCACACCTCAACTGTACAGCGCTGAACTATTTATCACAAGTATGTTTTTAAATATCCGCAAAAACGCGCTATCGGCCCTGTGTTTTCATATAAAGTGAATGAGTGACATGAGGACAGAGTGTGCTGCAGACCAGCCGTCCGTGTACAGTCACGGCCAACATTTACCTCGGCAACACAATGCAATAACATCCGTGAACCTCCGGCGTGTTTGAACAGCGACGCCGTCAAGGATCAAACATAGGTATCGGAACTGACTCATGCCTTATCATTACACTTATCCAACAAACCGTTGAGCAATCTGCAACTATAATAACGTTTTATAATCTGGGTAGGTTCTAATCTGTTGTCACAAATTAATTTTACATACCGGGATTTGAAATTTTCGGATTACCACCAAGTATCGAGTCAAATTCTGGACATGCGGACTGAGGGTAGGTACACTTTGTATATTTAATTGTTGGTTATATCTATGCCTAAGAAAATAAATTCACAAGTTACTTATAAAACAATATGCACTAAACATTAATTAACATCAGATAGAAACAGTAGGATTTCACTAGTCCTCTGTATTTGTGTGTAATATAACAACTTTAGCGTTTAATATTTCAATGTGTAACGTAAACGTTCTCTAAGCAATGTAGGTAACTACATCGAACGATGGTGTATATAACATACATAACAAATATAGAAAGGAATGCTTCGACGATTGGCCATCTGGAAAGAATGGACGAAATATTTAATAAGGTTTTAGGTACCTAGTACCTACATATTACGTCGATTATAGTTAACTGAGCATGTCGGTAAAGTCACATACAATTTCACGACAAACAAAGGGGGAATATAAAGTGCTAAAAAACGGTACTATACCAAAAAGGTAGATGAATGATGAAGTAAGAGAGGTGTGTCAGAATCGTAGCAAGTGGATAGACTTCCACCTCCCTCCTTGTCTCTGAATCGAAATTAGCAAAAATCTCGACAAGGCTTCTTGCCACTCCTGTGGGAAACATTTAATTATTTAATAATATGAATACTTATAGGTACACCAAAACAAGACTCTATTTGGTAAACTGTTAATTACTCAACCGACCAGGGGGCTGAGTTATGTCGGACTATTATCTACCACCAAAAACCCTTCCAGTGGCCAAGACTCTGGAATGTTGTAAGAACGCAATGCTTCGAAACCGTCCATATAATTGTCCCTTGACATTAATCATCAGTCAAACATACAACAATTATGGCTGGTTAAATTATGGTCACAAAAATGGTATTGTACTTTTTCGCTTCGGCCATTTAACAAAACCATATTCATAAATGTATAATAGTGCAATAAGTGCCGCAATAGTGACGCAGGTTGGCTAGTTTTAGGCCCCTATTCCCGGTGATTTTGTGTGAAACAGCCAACAAATCTTCTACAGTGCAAAGACCTTCGTGCGTGTGTGCAATGAACATTAAATATGATATCTTATCACCCATGTATTCCACCCTTTCCGTTGTTTAAGGTTTTTGTATAAACTTACCCCCATAAAATTAATCTCGGTCTTAAATGGATTACCAAACTTTTTAGGCACCGTCGTAAATACCATTAATATCTTCCATAAAAGAAGTAGGTAAGTACCAACCGTCAAGGACTGCCGGAACGTAAACAGACAGATTTTTTTTTAAATTCCTGGGCTTATCAATATTTCCCTTGATAAACTGTCAAAATATAATATGAAACTATTAATAACCGAACCTTGACTCACTTACACGACACAAACAAACATAGGTGTTTACACCTGTCTCTCAAAGAGGTAGGCGTTCATCTACTAAGATCCCGCGCTCTCGCCTCTTCCTTGGACATTTCTTTCAGCAAGTAAGTACCATCCCAAGGGCTCATGCAGCATGCCTTCGACGCCATGCAGTGGCGTGCACTAGCTTTTACGACAAGGTAGGCAGCAATCCCCAAGGATTGACACCTATAAGATAATACAATATGTGTATGTAAAAAAATATGTTCTACTAGGAAAAGTAAACTTTTAGTTGTTAAAGATTAATTGTATATTACATATAAAAACGAGAAAATCAACATCATTGGATCTACTTAAAACTACAGTTAGACAAGATTACAACAACTGCCCGTGAACTCACCCAAGGAACAATGACATATCTATCAATAATTCTATTATTAGGATAGTTAGCCAAAAATACTAAGGTAGGCAGTGTCTTTTTGCCTGTACGGTGTGCACGCCACTGACGCCATGCATGTGTGAACGGAGTGGGTGCGAGAGACGTCAATCGCACGTTGCAACCACGTTACACGAGACCAAAGAATTCTTTACGTTGAACCGAGTGAGTGCGACCTTGGTCGGCAGAGAACGTGGCATGGCAACGCTGCATCAGCTATCGAGTTTAAAGGCAATCGCAATTGAGTATAATTAAGGCAAGGCAATCCATAAACTTGATTTGTAACTTGTCATAACATAACATCTCTACCTTATTGATGTTTTAGTGACAGGTTGATACAGTGTCATCAAATTTATATTCTTTGTCGACCGTGACTACATACATAATCGTCTACGATCTCACGGTAGTGAGCCCATATTTTGAAATTGGTATTTGAAATAAATGGTTCTCATCCCTTTTAATATCGAGTTTACCTATACACTTTCAACCGGACTCGAACCCATAGAGCTCCGATTGAAAGTCGAGGCTCTGACCACTAAACCACTTGCTGTCATATTTTAATCCATTTACGTGAAACCTACTTACATATATTCATTTTTTATTATAATAATAAAGATCTGTTTACATGAAGTATGCCTCATGTAAATAGCTCTTGCTTAACCTAAATTTTTATCTTTATATCTCTACTAATCAATTACTTGTACAGCTTGTCTGGGTCGATTGATTATATGTACCTACTGATAATTTGTAATTTCCTGACGGAGACAGGCCCGTGGGTCCTCATAGACAACATTAACTAAAATAACAAGCAATCTTCGTGTAGGTTGGTACCTACCAAAGTAGCTCCAGTTTAACTTTTTTTTTTCAGGGACAATCCCACCACCACCCAAGCGCTACCTGCCTCTCGGCGTACGTACGGGCCATTCTTTGGGTATGTGCGCGTCTACTTGCTTTTTTGCAGAAAGCTTGTTGTAGTCGTGGTAACAATAAAACTTCTGTTGTTTCTGGTTTAAATGCAGATTGGTAGAGTGGTAGAGTGTTCTGTGCCTTTAATGACTAATTGGATAAAAAAAATGTCAAACGATTACATAAAAGACCAGGGGTGGCGCTGATGAAGCTAAAAACAAGTTGATTCAAATTGTGCGGTCAATAAAAAAAAATCTATAGCTTTATCTTTGTTTTCTTTCTGGCTGGTTACCTATGTATAAACGAAATGCATAGGTACTTGTGCGGTTTTTAGCTATGAAAATAATAATAAAGTAAGTATTAATCAATTCAATCTTTTGTAGCTTTGTAAGAGCCATCTATCATAATATAAAAACATCATCTTTTTTTATCCAAAGCGGGGTAGGCCGAGGAACTTGCTAAACAAACGGTTCACCTAGCGTAATTTTAGCCAACGTTACGTGACAGAGGATAAGCTCGTCGCCGTTATACCGTTGCGTAGCGTACCCACATACCTAATATGTATTATGCTTTGATAGAGAGGCCCACTAAGTATTGTACCGCCATAAAATAATAAACGTACCTACTTAACAAGTACCCACTTAATATTGCTGGCAAATATTTACTTTATGTACAATATGTTTTTGCTCATAGAAAAATCAAGGCACTTGGTGTCCAATGTACAATGTATTGTACCAAAAAAAAAAACTTTCAGACCAACTCATGGATAAGAACATTACTCTCGATGTTTCAAAATAAGGGCTTTGAATTATATTTTATTCAAAAAGAGCCGGAAGTATAATGTATATAGAATACAGATTAGATACAGAATCTACTGCTAAATACAGTAAATATATTCCTGAACGACTTTTTTACTGTCACAATGTACAAACGCAGTGCTGCCAACCGTACGGCTCATTTCACGTTCAGCATTCACTAAAGTTCGGTCTCACTTCCGCTATTTCTGTTTCACTGATTGAATGATGAACATAAAAAGAAAGTAACCCCAAATCAAACCGCGGTCGGCTGAATGTCAGTTCGGTCTGTTTGTTTATTTTTATTTACATTTTCTTACTTTATTGTGTTTACTTATCAAACAGTGAAATATTTACACAAATATTAATTCAAATAATTTAAACAAGATTACTGCCATTTATCTACATATTTGTAGTTCCGGTACAAGTGTTTACATAGAAATCTAATAAGTAGGTACGTATTTATTTGTGAATGACAAATTCAGAAAGTTTTAGACAAAGACATTTCGTTGTGTTTGGAGCATTTGGAAAACTTTTATGGAACGACTTCTTCTGATCGTAAGTAATATTTGTATATTTACTTATTTTTTTTGTCCCTTCTAAAGACAAATCCGGGAAAGCTTGACCTTTATTTGAGAGCAGAACCTTTAGATTCTTCACTTTGTTGTCTAACTTAGAAAAAAATGTGAAATTAATCTTTGTTACTTGTAATATTCTCTTATGTTTTATGGTTCATAATAATTAATTTTGAAGATATTTTAGGACTTATCTAACAAAATATCCAATATTCACTTAGTTACAATAAATTGTACTATGCTTCTGAATATTTCAGTATGTAGTACTGACCTCATAATCTGTATACAAAGCAGATATAATTAATAAATAGGAAATAACATTACAGCCATGATACCTTTTCCCAGAAAATAAAAGTAGTTGTTACCTAATAAACAAACTTTCTTAGTTACTATTTATTTACTGTGGTATTCATAAAGTTAGAAGCGCTAGTGTATTGCTAGTAAAGGTGTCAAAAGTATATTAAATATTCAAACTTGCCAACTGTACAGTTATTTATTGCTTTTTGTTTATTACTTACTATTATTGTTACTTGTAATTAGTTCTTACTATTACTTCATATTAATTTCTCAATATAAGGACATAACTGGGCATTTGCTTATGTTGCCTTGCCAACCCACTCTGGGTTGGTGTTTGTGTACCACTTAGTGACCATTAACTTTAGCTACAGTATGTCTAAAAATTTGGAAAAATCTATCGAGGGTGCTGCTGAATCATTCTATCTTAATTATTGTCAAAATATAACAAGAGCTAATCTCATTTACAGTGAAATAAATTCACATTTCTTAAAAAAAATATAACAATAACAATGCTATGCTATGTTATGAAAGTATTAATGTGGTTTTATGATTATGAGTTGGAGAGACTACTGACACATTAATTCTCTCGTTTGTACAGACAGATGAAAGAATTAAAAGAGGGATAGATATGTTTCGATTCGGTTTTACACCACCCCTTGTTAGGCTTGCACCCACACTTGGGTGTTATCACATACTTTGAGAGGAACTGCAAATATGGGTACCAAATAATGTTCACTTAATAGGAAGCAGAATTTTCTTGGTTTGTTGCTTAGTTTTTTGGCACTTTCACTACTCCTTGTAATCCTAATGTGGGGTAGAGCCCGGGGTACGCAATTTGTACTGAATGTTAAAATGGGCATCTTTTACGTAAAAATAATATATACATATTGCAATAATACATGGACTATAATTTATCCCAATAGTCCAATGGCAATGTGATAAACTGTGGTTAACACTGGGGACAACCATAATCTTAATAAGTTAGTCGACTAAATACCAGTTTTAGAGATTGTAAATACTTATCATATTTGTAGATTCCGATGATCACCAATTGGCTGATCTTCCATTTCTTTACAGTTGTTTTTATCAAACTTCAAATCTCAATTTAACTATATATTTTTTTAATTATGATTGGAAAGATTTGGGCCTAAAACATTAAACAGCCTTAAAAGCATGTTGGGCATAACATAAGCCTTAAAAGTTGATGTAGGTTTATGTACATACATATCACAATTCATAAATGTTAATTGCTTAGAGTAACTAATCCTTAAACTAAATTTAATAGTTGACGTGTTTCTCTTTGATCCATATTTCCTTCATACAGATAAATTTACATTGTAATGAATAAAGAGATAAACAATCAAATAATTATCAAATTACAAGAATTTAATATTATGATAATCTTCACTATTAAAAACTGTGCATAAAATAAAGGAACCTCATTAATCAATACCTACGCAACAATCGTAAATTCTACATTCGGTCATTCTTTGTTGTGACGGCATTTTTTTTTTAGTAGCTAGAACTATGAACTCTACACGCCGACTCCGCTGACAACAGTACTTTTGTTGTTATATCATTATCACCTTTATGTCCTCGCAAATAATGTTTTCGCCGCTTTGGTATGTTTTTTGTTCAGTTATTAGTAATGATATTCATATCTGTGGGTCGTTGCCCCAGCGAACTGCGCCCGTTCGTCAGGCTGACATTGCCTCGTTCAAATTCATATTGATTAAAATATCAAACATAATACGAATTCGCCAATATTTGCAATGAATTGACGCGATTGTGGAGATATTTTGCTCGAACAATGGTAACTTTGACTAAAGACTATTTAACATTTTATTGAGTTATACAGTACTGTACTCCTGCGATGGCACGGATCTGTCCGTAACGGAACTAGGTCGAGAAGCATGTGTCATATAAGACCTCTACCCGTTTAATCAAACAAACAGATATGTTTGTATGAAACTTCATCCCTTGAGGCGACATGAAGAGTTCATAATAAATATTCATCCCAAACAAAAAGTAATGAAAGTAGAGCATCGGTCCCTGACATGAGAGATTGTAGAAATACTAGTATACCTCGGTTTAGGGACATACGTAGTTTATTTTAGGATTTTGTAAACATCATCAATTATCCAAGATCGTTGGCTAGTTGTCGTCGTGGTCAGTGCGCTTGTCAATCGAGTTACATGTGATGTCTTACAAAACGTGGCTAAGTTGTTAACCCTGTAATCATCACCATCAGCCACATAACGTCCACTGCTAGACGAGGGCGTTCCCCAATGAGTTCCGTCATTTGGAGGGGAGAGCGCGGCTGCCCGTCTTTTGGGAGTTTCCTCGTTCGCCTCTTACAACCCCCCACGAGGAAAAGTTGGGCTGGGGTGATGACACATGTATGCTATTCGCCGTCACCACGAGATATTTCAGGAGTTAAAAAAGAAAATATAGCAAAGACTCTTCTTAGTCGTTGTTCGTCTATTTTAATTTCAGTCAATTGATAAACAATATTAATGCCTAGAGATGGGTTTCTATCCGAGTATTTATCCGCTGGAGGATAAATATCCATAAATACTAGTATTTACTCGAGTATTTATCCAAAGTGAGAGTAAATATTTTGCTTCAGTTCTTTTAAAAAAAACACGATTGGCGTTGACTTGGTCGCTTG